>JBBFKN010000260.1:0-57506 GCA_039654755.1 Calcarius lapponicus | reverse complement strand
TCAGTCGGTTTTGGGGGTGTTTTTGGGGGTGTTCCTGTGGATTTTTGGGGTGCATACCGATGACCAGGCAGGGGGCCGGCCAGCTGTAGGGGTCCTTGAGGAACAGCGACACCACCCTGGATGGGATCCACCAGGATGCCGTACCTGGGGAGGGCGCGGCGTCACAACACCCCAAAGAACCCCAAAATAACCCCAAAAATAACCCCAAAAATAACCCCAGGACACCCCAAAAATAACCCCAAAAATAACCCTGGGACACCCCAAAAATAACCCCAAAGATATCCCTGAGAAACACCAAAAATAACCCCAAAGATATCCCAGGGACACCCCAAAAATAACCCTGGGACAGCCCATAATAACCCCAAAGATAACCCCAAAAAATAAACCTGGGACACCCCAAAAATAACCCTGGGGACACCCCAAAAATACCCCAAAGATATCCCTGAGAAACCCCAAAATAACCCCAAAATAACCCCAAAAATAACCCCAAAATAACCCCAAAAATAACCCTGGGACACCCCATAATAACCTCAAAGATACCCCTGAGAAACCCCAAAAATAACCCCAAAAATAACCCTGGGACACCCCATAATAACCCCAAAGATATCCCTGAGAAACCCCAAAAGAACCCCAAAAATAACCCAGGGACACCCCAAAAATAACCCCAAAATAACCCCAAAAATAACCCCGGGACAGCCCAAAAATAACCCCCAAAATAACCCAGGGACACCCCATAATAACCCCAAAATAACCCAGGGACACCTCAAAAAATAACCCCCAAAATAACCCAGGGACATCCCAAAAATAATCCCAAAGATATCCCCTGAGAAACCCCCAAAAATAACCCAGGGACACCCCAAAAATAACCCTGGGGACAGCCCATAATAACCCAAAGATATCCCTGAGAAACCCCAAAAATAACCCCAAAATAACCCTGGGACACCCAAAAATAACCCTGGGACACCCCAAAATAATCCCAAAGATATCCCAGGGACACCCCCAAAAATAACCCCAAAAATAACCCAGGGACACCCCAAAAATGACCCTGGGACACCCCAAAATAACCCCCAAAATACCCAGAGGACAGCCCAAAAATAACCCCAAAAATAACCCCCAAAAATAACCCAGGGACACCCCAAAAATAACCCAGGGACCACCCCAAATAACCCCAAAAATAACCCCAAAATAACCCCAAAATAACCCCAAAATAACCCCAAAAATAACCCAAAAATAACCCCAAAGATATCCCTGAGAAACCCCAAAATAACCCCAAAGATATCCCAGGGACACCCCAAAATAACCCCAAAAATAACCCCGGGACAGCCCAAAAATAACCCTGGGACACCCCATAATAACCCCAAAGATATCCCTGAGAAACCCCAAAAATAACCCCAAAAATAACCCTGGGACACCCCAAAGATAACCCAGGGACAGCCCAGAATAACCCCAAAAATAACCCTGGGACAGCCCAAAAATAACCCCAGAGATATCCCTGAGAAACCCCAAAATAACCCCAAAAATAACCCAGGGACATCCCAAAAACAACCCTGGGACACCCCCAAAATAACCCCAAGATTAACCCAGGGACACCCCAAAATAATCCCAAAGATATCCCCGAGAAACCCCAAAATAACCCCAAAAATAACCCTGGGACACCCATAATAACCCCAAAGACATCCCTGAGAAAACCCCAAAAATAACCCAAAAATGACCCTGGGACAGCCCATAATAACCCCAAAAATAACCCAGGGACACCCCAAAAATAACCCCAAAAATAACCCCAGGACACCCCAAAAATAACCCCAAAAATAGCCCCAGGACACCCCAAAAATAACCCAGGGACACCCCAAAAATAACCCCAAAACAATTGAAAACTACACCAGGGACACCCCAAATCCCCCAAAACTGCCCCTGTAGCACCCCAAAACTGCCCCAGACACCCCAAAACTGCCCCTGGGGCACCCCAAATCACCCCAAAACTGCCCCGGGTCACCCCAAAACTGCCCCAAATCACCCCAAAACTGCCCCAGATCACCCCCAAATCACCCCAAAACTGCCCCAGATCACCCCCAAGTCACCCCAAAATGCCTCGGGTCACCCCAAATCACCCAAAACTGCCCCAAACCACCCCAAAACTGCCCCAAACCCACCCCAAATCCCCCAAAACTGCCCCGGGTCACCCCAAAACTGCCCCAAATCGCCCCAAAACTGCCCCAAATCACCCCAGAACTGCCCCAAACCGCCCCAAAACTGCCCCAGCTCACCCCAAAACTGCCCCAGATCACCCCAAAACTGCCCAAATCGCCCCCAAAACTGCCCCAGCTCACCCCAAAACTGCCCAAAATCGCCCCAAAACTGCCCCAGATCACCCCAAAACCGCCCCAGGGACACCCCAAATCACCCCAAATCTGCCCCAGATCACCCCCAAATCCCCCAAAACTGCCCCGGGGTCACCCCAAAAGTGCCCCTGGGGCACCCCAAATCACCCCAAAACTGCCCCGGGTCACCCCCAAATCGCCCCAAACACCCCCCAAAACTGCCCCTGGGGCACCCCAACCCCACCCGGGGCCAGTGCCACCCCTGTCCTGCTCTGGGGACAGTGACACACCCAAACTGCCCTGGGGACAGTGTCACCCCCATGTTGGGGACAGTGCCACCCTGCACTGGGGACAGTGACACACCCAAACCCTGCCCTGGGGACAGTGCCAGCCCTATGGGACATGGGCACAGTGTCACCCCCACACTGGGGACAGTGCCACCCCCAAACCCCCTTGGGGACAGTGCCACCCCGCACTGGGGACAATGGCACTCCCTAATCCTGCCCTGGGGACAGTGCCACCCCAAACTCTGTCCCGGGGACATTGTCAACCCCCCTGTCACTTGGGGACAGTGCCACCCCTATGTGACATGGGGCACAGTGTCACCCCCATGTTGGGCACAGTGCCATCCCACACTGGGGACAGTGACACACGCAAATCCTGCCCTGGGGGACAGTGTCACCCCAAACCCCACTTTGGGGACAGTGCCACCTCAAACCGCTCCTGTTGGGGACAGTGCCACCCCTTAATCCTGCCCTGGGGACAGTGCACACCCCTATGTGACATGGGGCACAGTGACACCCCTAAACCCCACCTCGTTGGGGGACAATGACACACCCAAATCCTGCCCTGGGGACAGTGCCACCCCTATGTGACATGGGGCACAGTGTCACCCCCACATTGGGGACAATGTCACCCCTAAACCCCACCACGTTGGGGACAGTGGCACTCCCGAATCCTGCCCTGGGGGACAGTGCCAGCCCCAAACTCTGTCCTGGGGACATTGTCAACCCCCAAACCTCCCTGGGGACGGTGCCACCCCCCCCTTGGGGACAGTGCCACTCCCAAAGCACCCCCACAGCCCATGTTAGGGACAGTGCCACCCCCTGGTGACAGTGCACCCTCCCCTTGGTGACAGTGCCATCCCTTGGTGACAGTGCCACCCCCTTGGTGACAGTGCCACCCCCTTGGTGTCCCCTCTCACTTGATGAGGTTCTCCAGGAAGAGCCGCGCGTTGCTGAGCACCTGAGGGGACAATGGGGACATTGGGGACAGGTCAGGGACAGTGGGGACACCGAGGGGACACTGAGGGGACACTGAGGGGACACTGAGGGGACAATGGGGACATTGGGGACATTGGGGACACTGGGGACACCGAGGGGACACTGAGGGGACAATAGGGACATTGGGGACAGGTCAGGGACACTGGGGACACTGAGGGGACACTGAGGGGACAATGGAGACATTGGGGACAGGTCAGGGACATTGGGGACACTGAGGGGACACTGAGGGGACATTGGGACAATGGGGACAGGTCAGGGACACTGGGGACACTGAGGGGGACACAGAGGGGACACCGAGGGGACAATGGGGACACTGGGGACAGGTGAGGGACACTGGGGACATTGGGCACAGGTCAGGGACACTGGGGACACTGAGGGGACACCGAGGGGACACTGAGGGGACAATGGGGACATTGGGGACAGATCAGGGACATTGGGGACAGGTCAGGGACATTGGGGACACTGGGGACACTGAGGGGGACACTGAGGGGACACTGAGGGACATTGGGGACAGGTCATGGACACTGGGGACACTGAGGGGACAATGGGGACATTGGGGACAGGTCAGGGACACTGGGGACACTGAGGGGACACTGAGGGGACAATGGGGACATTGGGGACAGGTCAGGGGACACTGGGGACACTGAGGGGACACTGAGGGGACAATGGGGACATTGGGGACAGGTCAGGGACACTGGGGACATTGGGGACAATGGGGACATTGGGGACAGGTCAGGGACACTGGGGACACCGAGGGGACAATGGGGACATTGGGACAGGTCAGGGACACTGGGGACACCGAGGGGACAATGGGGACATTGGGGACATTGGGGACAGGTCAGGGACATTGGGGACACTGAGGGGACAATGGGGGACATTGGGGACAGGTCAGGGACACTGGGGACACCGAGGGGACACTGAGGGGACAATGGAGACATTGGGGACAGGTCAGGGACATTGGGGACACTGAGGGGACCCAGCTGTCACCGGGGCGGTGGCACCGCCTGAGTCACCGGGGACAAAGGGCCCTGTGGGGACCGGGAGCTCGGGGACACTGCAGGGACAGCCCTGGGGGACAGCAGTGCCACATCAGTGCCACGTCAGTGTCCCTCAGTGCCACCCCAGTGCCACCCCCCAGTGCCACCCCAGTGCTACCTCAGTGCCACCCCAGTGCCACCAGGGCGGTCCGGATCGCTTTGGGGACACCAATGCGGTCGCTGGTGTCACCTCAGTGCCACCCCAGTGTCAGTATGGGGTCCTGGATCCCCCTTGGGGACACCAATGGGGACTTCAGTGCCACCCCCAGTGCCACCTCAGTGTCACCTTGGTGCCTTCTGCCCCCCCCCTTGGGGACAGCAATGGGGTCCCTGGTGTCACCCAGTGTCCCCCAGTGTCACCCCAGTGTCCCCCAGTGTCACCCCAGTGTCACCATGGGGTCCTGGATCCCCCTTGGGGACACCAATGGGGACATCAGTGCCACCCCAGTGTCCCTCAGTGTCCCTCAGTGTCACCCCAGTGTCACTCCAGTGTCCCCCAGTGTCACCCCAGTGTCCCTCAGTGTCCCCCAGTGTCACCCCAGTGTCACTCCAGTGTCCCCCAGTGTCACCCCAGTGTCCCCCAGTGTCCCTCAGTGTCCCCCAGTGTCCCCCAGTGTCACCTCAGTGTCCCCCAGTGTCCCTCAGTGTCCCCCAGTGTCCCCCAGTGTCACCTCAGTGTCACCCTGGTGCCCTCTGCCCCTCCTTGGTGACAGGGACGGTGACCCCAATGTCCCCAGTGTCACCCCAGTGTCCCCCGATGTCCCCAGTGCCACCCCAGCCGTGTCCCCGTCCCCTGTCCCCCCAGCCCCCCCGCCTATCGCGACATCAGCGCCGCCATCGCGACACCAGCCCGGGCTGGGGCCCCCGCCCACCCGCGTGACGTCACGGCGGCCACGGCCCACCCGGAAGGCGCCGCCGGCTGAGCGGGACTATCGCGACACACGGGGGCGCTGTGGCGACACACGAGGGCGCTGTCGCGACAACGAGGGGGACTGTCGCGACCCGGGGGCGCTGTCGCGACTCACCAGCATCACGACGCACCAGTTGAGCACCCCCCCGGTAGTTGCTGTAGCCGCTGGCCGAGCTCAGCAGCGACTCCTGCACCTTGTGGCACCTGGGGGGGACAGGTTGGGGACAGGTTGGGGACACCGTGGGGACACCGAGGGGACATTTTGGGGACACACGGGGACACCCCCAAACCCTGCCAGGGGTGGGGGGGACACTCAGGGGGGTCCCCAAGGGTTGGTGACCCCAGGTGGTGTCACCCAGGAGGTGACACAAGTGACACAGGAGGGGACACAGGGGGACACAGGGAGTGACAAAGGTGACACAAAAGTGACAGGGGTGACACAGGAGGGGACACAGGTGGGGACAGGACCCCCCTGGGGAGGTTTTTGGGGGGCTCTGGGTGGGGAGGGGGACACACGGGGGGGGTCCCCAAGGCTTGGGGACGTCCCTGGGGGTGACAGGGGTGACACAGGAGGGGACAGGAGTGACACAAGAGGGGACACAGGTGGGGACACAGGTGGGGACACAGGTGGGGACACAGGTGGGGACAGGTTCAGGACACCCCCAAACCTTTCCAGGGGTGGGGGGGACACACGGGGGGTCCCCAAGGGTTGGGGACACGTTCAGGAGGTAACAGAAATGACACAGGAGGGGACAGGAGTGACACAGGAGTGACAGGGCAAGTGACACAGGAGGGGACACAGGAGGGGGACACTCAGGGACAGGCTGGGGACAGGTTGGGGACACCCCCAAACCTTTCCAGGAGTAGGGGGACACTCAGGGTGTCCCAAGGCTCGGGGACATCCCTGGGGGGTGACAGGGGGGACACAGGAGGGGACCACAGGAGGGGGACACAGGAGGGGGACAGTTTGGGGACAGTTTGGGGGACACCCCCAAACCCTCCCAGGGATGGGGGAGACACACAGAGGGGTCCCCAAGGGTTGGGGACACACCCAGGAGGGGACAGGAGTGACACAGGAGGGGACAAAGGTGACACAGGAGTGGCAAAGGTGACACAGGAGGTGACACAGGAGGTGGCACCAGAGGGGGACACAGGAGGGGGACAGGCTGGGGACACCCCCAAACCCTGCCAGGGCTGGGGGGACACTCAGGGGGGTCCCCAAGGCTCGGGGACATCCCTGGGGGGTGACAGGGGTGACACAGGAGGGGACACAGGAGGGGACACAGGAGGGGACAGGGGGACACGGGGACACCCCCAAACTGTCCCAGGATGGGGGGACACACGGGGGGTCCCCAAGGGTTGGGGACACGCCCAGGAGGGGACAGGAGTGACACAGGAGGGGACAAAGGGGACACAGGAGGGGGACACAGGAGGGGACACAGGAGGGGGACACAGGTGGGGACACACGGGGACAGCCCCAAACCCTGCCAGGGATTGGGGGACACTCAGGGGGGTCCCCAAGGGTTGGGGGACACCCCCAGGAGGGGACAGAAGTGACACAGGAAGTGGCAAAGGTGACACAGGAGGGGACACAGGAGGGGACACGTTGGGGACAGGCTGGGGACAGTTTGGGGACATACCCCCAAACCCTTCCAGGGGTGGGGGGACACTCGGGGGTCCCCCAAGCGGTGACACAGGAGTGGCAAAGGTGACACAAAAGTGACAGGGGTGACACAGGAGGGGACACAGTGGGGACATGGTGGGGACAGGTTGGGGACACCCCCAAACCCTCCCAGGGTGGGGGGACACACGGGGGGTCCCCAAGGGGTGACACAGGAGTGACAAAGGTGACACAAAAGTGACAGGGGTGACACAAGAGGGGACACAGGAGGGGACACAGGAGGGGACAGGGGACACACGGGGACACCCCCAAAGTGTGCCAGGATGGGGGGACACACAGGGGGGTCCCCAAGGGTTGGGGACACGCCCAGGAGGGGACAGAAGTGACACAGGAGGGGACACAGGAGGGGACACAGGAGGGGACACACAGGGACAGGACCCCCCTGGGGAGGTTTTTGGGGGGCTCTGGGTGGGGAGGGGACACACAGGGGGTCCCCAAAGCTCGGGGACACCCCTGGGGGTGACAGGGGGGACACAAGAGGGGACACAGGAGGGGACACTCAGGGACAGGGTGGGGACAGTTTGGGGACACCCCCAAACCCTCCCAGGGGTGGGGGGACCCACGGGGGGGGTCCCCAAGTGGTGACACAGGAGTGGCAAAGGTGACACAAAAGTGACAGAAGTGACACAGGAGGGGACACAGGAGTGACAAAGGTGACACAGGAGGGGACACAGGAGGGGACACTCAGGGACACGGTGGGCACAGTTTGGAGACACCCCCAAACCTTTCCAGGGCCGGGGGGGACACACGGGGGGTCCCCAAGGGGTGACAAAGGTGACACAGGAGGGGACAGAGGTGACACAGGAGGTGGCACAGGAGGGGACAGAGGTGACACAAGAGGTGGCACAGCAGGGGACAGAGGTGACACAGAAGTGACAGGGCGGGTGGTTGGCAGCGCCAGCTCCGGGTCCAGAGTCCCCCCCTTGATAAGATACGGGGGGTGCTCAGGGCTAATTAGCGCTAATTAGGGCTGATTGGGGGGGGACAGGGGTCAGGGACAGCCCCGGGGGGGGCGGGGGGGGGGGCACCAGGGGCACCCCAGGGGGGGTTTTGGGGGGGCCCTGGGGGGGTTTGGGGGTGACCCTGAGTGAATTTGGGGTGACCCTGGGGGGGTTTGGGGTGTCCCTGAGTGAATTTGGGGTGGCCCCTGAGGGGGTTTGGGGTGACCCTGGGGGGGTTTGGGGTGACCCTGAGGGGGTTTGGGGTGTCCCTGAGTGAATTTGGGGTGACCCTGGGGGGGTTTGGGGTGTCCCTGAGTGAATTTGGGGGTGACCCTGAGGGAATTTGGGGTGACCCTGGGGGGGTTTGGGGTGACCCTGAGGGGGTTTGGGGGTGACCCTGAGGGGGTTTGGGGTGACCCTGAGTGAATTTGGGGTGACCCTGAGGGGGTTTGGGGTGACCCTGAGTGAATTTGGGGTGACCCTGAGGGGGTTTGGGGTGACCCTGAGGGGGTTTGGGGTGACCCTGAGGGAATTTGGGGTGACCCTGAGGGGTTTGGGGTGACCCTGAGGGGGTTTGGGGTCGCCCCTGAGTGAATTTGGGGTGGCCCTGAGTGAATTTGGGGTGGCCCTGGGGGGGTTTGGGGTGACCCTGAGTGAATTTGGGGTGACCCTGGGGGGGTTTGGGGTGACCCTGAGTGAATTTGGGGTGGCCCTGAGGGTATTTGGGGTGGGGGGGGGGGGTGGTCCTGGGGGGGTTTGGGGTGACCCTGAGTGAATTTGGGGTGACCCTGGGGGGTTGTTTGGGGTGGCCCTGAGTGAATTTGGGGTGACCCTGAGGGAATTTGGGGTGACCCTGAGGGGTTTGGGGTGACCCTGAGTGAATTTGGGGTGACCCTGAGTGAATTTGGGGTGACCCTGAGGGGGTTTGGGGTGACCCTGAGTGAATTTGGGGTGACCCTGAGGGGGTTTGGGGTGACCCTGAGTGGGTTTGGGGTGACCCTGGGTGAATTTGGGGTGGCCCTGAGTGAATTTGGGTGGACCCTGAGTGGGTTTGGGGTGACCCTGAGGGGGTTTGGGGTGACCCTGAGGGAATTTGGGGTGGTCCTGAGGGGGTTTGGGGTGACCCTGGGTGACCCCAGGGGTGACCCTGAGGGGTTTGGGGTGACCCTGAGTGGGTTTGGGGTGGCCCTGAGGGAATTTGGGGTGACCCTGAGTGAATTTGGGGTGGCCCTGAGGGGGTTTGGGGTGGCCCTGAGTGAATTTGGGGTGACCCTGAGGGAATTTGGGGTGACCCTGAGTGAATTTGGGGTGACCCTGGGGGGGTTTGGGGTGGCCCTGGGGGGGTTTGGGGTGACCCTGGGGGGGTTTGGGGTGACCCTGAGTGAATTTGGGTGGCCCTGGTGAATTTGGGGTGACCCCTGAGGGGATTTGGGGTGACCCTGAGTGAATTTGGGGGTGACCCTGAGGGGGTTTGGGGTGACCCTGAGGGGGTTTGGGGTGACCTTGAGTGAATTTGGGGTGACCCTGAGGGGGTTTGGGGTGACCCTGAGGGGGTTTGGGGTGGCCCTGAGTGAATTTGGGGTGACCCTGAGGGGTTTGGGGTGACCCTGAGTGAATTTGGGGTGACCCTGAGGGGTTTGGGGTGACCCTGAGGTGAATTTGGGGTGACCCTGGGTGAATTTGGGGTGTGCCCTGAGTGAATTTGGGGTGACCCTGGGGGGGTTTGGGGTGACCCTGAGTGAATTTGGGGTGACCCTGAGTGAATTTGGGGTGACCCTGAGTGAATTTGGTGTGACCCTGAGTGGGTTTTGGGGTGACCCTGAGTGAATTTGGGGTGACCCTGAGGGGGTTTGGGGTGGGCCCTGGGGGGTTTGGGGTGACCCTGAGGGAATTTGGGGTGACCCTGAGTGAATTTGGGGTGACCCTGAGTGATTTGGGGTGGCCCTGAGGGAATTTGGGGTGGCCCTGAGGGGGTTTGGGTGACCCTGAGGGAATTTGGGGTGACCCTGAGGGGGTTTGGGGTGGCCCTGAGGGGGTTTGGGGTGACCCTGAGTGAATTTGGGGTGACCCTGAGTGGGTTTGGGGTGACCCTGGAGGGGTTTGGGGTGACCCTGAGTGAATTTGGGGTGGCCCTGAGTGAATTTGGGGTGACCCTGAGTGGGTTCGGGTGACCCTGAGTGAATTTGGGGTGACCCTGGGGGGTTTGGGGTGACCCTGAGTGAATTTGGGGTGACCCTGGGGGGGGTTTGGGTGACCCTGAGTGAATTTGGGGTGGCCCCTGAGTGAATTGGGGTGGCCCTGGGGGGGTTTGGGGGTGACCCTGGGGAAGTTGGGGTGACCCTGAGTGGGTTTGGGGTGACCCTGAGTGAATTTGGGGTGACCCTGAGGGGGTTTTGGGGTGACCCTGAGGGGGTTTGGGGTGACCCTGAGTGAATTTGGGGGTGACCCTGAGGGGGTTTGGGGTGACCCTGAGTGAATTTGGGGTGACCCTGAGTGAATTTGGGGTGGCCCTGGGGGGTTTGGGGTGACCCTCAGTGAATTTGGGGTGACCCTGAGTGAATTTGGGGTGACCCTGAGTGAATTTGGGGTGACCCTGAGTGAATTTGGGGTGACCCTGAGTGGGTTTGGGGTGACCCTGAGTGAATTTGGGGTGGACCCTGAGGGGGTTTGGGGTGACCCTGAGGGGGTTTGGGGTGACCCTGAGTGAATTTGGGGTGACCCTGAGGGGGGTTTGGGGTGACCCTGAGTGAATTTGGGGTGACCCTGAGTGAATTTGGGGTGGCCCTGGGGGGTTTGGGGTGACCCTCAGTGAATTTGGGGTGACCCTGAGTGAATTTGGGGTGACCCTGAGTGAATTTGGGGTGACCCTGAGTGAATTTGGGGTGACCCTGAGTGGGTTTGGGGTGACCCTGAGGGGGTTTGGGGTGACCCTGGGGGGGGTTTGGGGTGACCCTGGGTGAATTTGGGGTTCCTGGATGGGCCCACATGGGGGTGACCCTTTGGGGACCCCAAAACAGGGACACAGGACAAGGGACACCTCCAATTAGGGGTAGGGGACAAGGGGGGGGGCTCTTCTAGGGACCCCAATTCGGGCAGGGAACCCCAAAAATGACAAGAGGGGACCCCAAAGCAGGGACAGAGAACAATGGGGACCCTCCTGGGGACCCCAAACCAGGGACAGAGGGACCCCCAAACCAGGGACAGGGGACAGAGGGGACCCCAAACCAGGGACAGGGGACAGAGGACCCCCTTGGGGACCCCAAACCACGGACAGGGGACAGAGGGACAGAGGGACCCCAAAAAAGGGGACAGGGACAGTGGGACCCCTTTGAGCACCCCAAACCAGGGACAGGGGACAGAGGGACCCCAAACAAGGGACAGGGGACCGTGGGACCCTTGGGGACCCCAAACCACGGACAGTGGGGACCCCCTTGGGCACCCCAAACCAGGGACAAGGGACAGTGGGACCCTCTTGTGGACCCCCAAACCCGGGACAGGGGACAGAAGGACCCCAAACAAGGGACAGGGGACAGTGGGGACCCCCAAACAAGGGACAGGGACAGTGAGACCCCTTTGGGGACCCCAAAGAGAGGAAAGGGGACAGTGGGGACCCTCTTGGGGACCCCAAAGCAGGGATAGAGGACAATGGGACCCCCCCAAGTGACAGAGGGACCCCAAACCAGGGACAAGGGACAGAGGGACCCTCCTGGGGACCCCAAACCAGGGAGAGGGGACAGAGGGACGCAAAGAAGGCACAGGGGACAGAGGGACCCCCTTGGGAAAAGGGACAGGGGACAGTGGGACCCCTCGGGGACCCCAAAAAAGGGACAGGGGACAGAGGGACCCCAAACCAGGGACAGAGGGACCCCTCGGGGACCCCAAACCAGGGACAGGGGACAGAGGGACCCCAAACCAGGGACAGGGGACCAGTGGCACCCCCAGGCCCCCCAAAAGGGCTCCCCCAAATCCGAAGGAGGAGTCAGGACCCTGGTAGGGGGACACGGGGGTGACACGGGGGTGGCACAGGGACATGGATGTGACACGGGGGGTGGCACGGATGGGACACGGGGGGACACGGGGGTGACACGGGGGTGGCACGGCACGGCACGGGGGACATGGATGGGACACGGGGGGTGACACGGGGGTGGCACGGAGGTGGCACGGAGGTGGCACGGAGGTGGCACAGCGATGGCACAGCGGTGACACGGAGCTGACACGGGAGTGGCACGGCACGGGCACGGCACGGCACGGCCGCCCCGCAGCGGTGCCGGCGGCGGTGGCGGTGTCGCAAGCGGGAGTGGCGGGGCAGGGTTGGGACATCGCCCCGGGGACACCGAGGGGGCACCGGGGACAGGGGGGCACCGGGGGGAGGGACACGGGGGACACGGGGTACGGGACACGGGCACCGCGGGGACGGGAAACGGGGGGACAGGGGGACACCGGGGGGGGGGACAGGGGGACACTGGGGGGACACCGGGGGGACAGGGACACCCTGAAAAGGGGGGACAGGGACACCAGGAAAAGGGGGGACAGGGGGGACACTGGGGGGGGGGGGGACAGGGGACACCGGGGGGACACTGGGGGGACAGGACATGCAGGAAAAGGGGCACAGAGGGACACCGGGGGGGACACCGGGGGCACGGGGGACGGGGGGACAGGGGACACCGGGGGGACAGGGACACCCAAGAAAAGGGGGGACAGGGGGACACCGGGGGGACAGGGAGGAAATAGGGGGACAGGGGGACACTAGGGTGGCACAGGGACACCCTGAAAAGGGGGGGACAGGGGACACCGGGGGGACACCGTGGGGGACAGGGACACCCCTGAAAAGGGGGGGGGACAGGGGGACACCGGGGACACTGGGGGGACAGGGGGACACTGGGGGGGGGGGACAGGGACACCCTGAAAAGGGGGGGGGGACAGGGGGACAGGGGACACCGGGGGGAGGGACACGGGGACAGGAAAAGGGGGCGGACAGGGGGCACCGGGACCCCGGGGACACCCCGAGCCCCCCGTGGGGCAGGAACATGTGGGGCCAAGGGGAGATCATCATGGGACCCCGGTGTGGACGTGGGTGGGGGGGGACACGGAGCCGGTGGGGACCCCCAGAGGAACCGGGCCGGGGGTCTTGGGGGGTCCCCAGAGGGGTCTTCACACATGGGGAGGGGTCCCCAGTGTCCCCAAAGGGGGGGGGGGGGAGGTCCTGAGTGACCGGTCCCACCCCAAGGGAGGGTCCCTGAGGGTCCCAGGGCCACCTGAGGGGTTCCCCTGAGGGTCCCGAGTGTCCCCTCAGACCTGAGGGGTTCCCTGAGGGTCCCAGGGCCGCCTGAGGGGGGGTCCCGGAGGGTCCCGAGTGTCCCCTCAGAAGCTGAGAGGGGTCCCTGAGGGTCCCAGGGCCACCTGAGGGGGTCCCTGAGGGTCCCGGAGGGTCCCAGGGCCACCTGAGGGGGTCCCTGAGGGTCCCGGAGGGTCCCAGGGGCCACCTGAGGGGGTCCCTGAGGGTCCCAGGGCCATCTGAGGGGGGATCCTGAGTGTCCCCCTCAAAACCTGAGGGGGGTCCCTGAGGGTCCGAGTGTCCCCTCAGAACCTGAGAGGGGTCCCTGAGGGTCCCAGGGCACCTGAGGGGATCCGTGAGGGTCTCGAGTGTCCCCTCAGAACCTTGAAGCGGGTCCCTGAGGGTCCCAGGGCCACCTGGAGGGTGGGTCTCTGGGGGTCCCGAGTGTCCCCTCAGAACCTGAGAGGGTCCCTGAGGGATTCCCTGAGGGTCCCAGGGCCAACCTGAGGGGGTCCCTGAGGGTCCCGATGTGTCCCCTCAGAAGCTGAGCGGGTCCCTGAGGGTCTCGGAGGGTCCCAGGCCACCTGAGGGGAACCTTGAGGCTCCCTGAGGGTCCCAGGGCCGCCTGAGGGGCTCCCTGAGGGTCTCGAGTGTCCCCTCAGAAGCTGAGAGGGGTCCCTGAGGGTCCTTGAGGGTCCCGGAGGGTCCCAGGGCCCCCTGAGGGAGTCCCTGAGGGTCCCAGGGCCACCTGAGGGGGGGTCCCGAGTGTCCGCCTCCACCCTTGAGTTGGATCCCGGAGGGTTCCAGGGCCACCTGAGGGGGGTCCCTGAGGGTCCCGAGTGTCCCCTCAGAAGCTGAGATGGGGTCCCTGAGGGTCCCGGAGGGTCCCAGGGCCACCCTGAGGGGTCCCTGGGGGTCCCGAGTGTCCCAAGCGCACCTGAGGGTGGCTCCCGACCGCCCCCACACCGTGCGGGGCTCCCCAGCGTCCTCCCCCAGCCTGAGCGGGGGAGCGGCCCCCTCACGGCTCCCGCTGCCGCCCTGAGGGCAGGCTCCCGTTTCCCGCGCCGGGCCCCGTTAACCTGAGCTCTGCGGCGAGGTCATCGGCGCCGTCTCCGTGTGGCCGAAGGGGTTTCGGCTTTGCCGGGCGCCCCCCGGCGCCTGCGGGCCCCCGCCATTGCCGCCGGCGGGGCTCGGCGCTCCGGCGCTGTCGCCGCCCGGGGCCGCGGCCCCCGCGCTGCCCCCCGCGCTCGCCCATCTGGGCCCGGCCCGGCCGCGCCCGCCCTTTGTAACCCGGCAACGCCCCGCCCGCGCGCCGCCGCCAATGGCAGCGCGGCGGAACGCGCGGGATGGGCGGGGGGCGCGACCAATGGGAAGGGAGTGGCGGGGAAAAAGCGAGCCAATCAGAAGGGGAGGCGGGAGGAGCGGGTGGCCAATGGGAGGGTGGGAATGGGGAGGGGGCGGGGCTTGAAAAACGGGGGGGGGAATTTGGGGAATTTTGGGGAATTTGGAGGATTTGGGGGAATTTAGGGGAGATTTGGGGAAAATTAGGCGGATTTGGGGGAATTTGGTGAAATTTGGGGGGATTTTGTGGGGATTTGGGTGGGTTCTGGAGGAATTTGGGGGAATTTGGAGGATTTTGGGGGGAATTTTGGGGAGATTTGGGGGGATTGGGGAGATTTGGGGAAAATTAGGCGATTTTGGGCGAATTTGGGGGGAATTTCGGGGAATTTGGAGGATTTTGGGGGGATTTGGAGGGTTGGGGGGAATTTGGGGCGATTTGTTTGGGGAAATTTGGTAAAATTTGGGGGGATTTTGTGGGGATTTGGAGGAATTTGGGGAAATTTTAGGGGTATTTGGGGGGAATTTTGGGGAGATTTTGGGGGAATTTGGCGAAATTTGGGGGGATTTGGGTGGGATTGGGAGAATTTGGGGGGATTTGGGGGAATTTGGGGGATTTGGGGCATTTTTAGGGGAATTTGGAGGGATTTGGGGAGATTTGGGGGAAATTAGGCGGATTTGGGGGAATTTGGTAAAATTTGGGGGGATTTTGTGGGGATTTGGGTGGGTTTGGGGGGAATTTGGGGGAATTTGGAGGAATTTTGGGGGAATTTGGGGCTCTTGAAGGATTTCTGGGAGCCCTTGGGGGTTGTTTGGGGCGGTGTTTTGGGGGTTTTGGGGAATTTTGGGGGGTTTTGGGTGGGAGTTTCTGGGGGGTCTCTGGGGGGTTTTTAGGGGGATTTGGGGGACCCTGAGGGCGTTTTTGGGGTGGGATTTCGGGGATTTTGGGAAATTTTGGGGGGATTTTGGGGGTCTCTGGTGGGAGTTTTTGGGGGAGTTTTTGGGGAATTTTGGAGAATATTGGGGGTTTCTGGTGGGAGTTTTTGGGGGTCTCTGGTGGGAGTTTTTGGGGGAGTCTTTGGGGGAGTTTTTGGGGAATTTTTGGGGATCTCTGGGGGAGTTTTTGGGGAATTTTTAGGGAATTTTGGGGGTCTCTGGGGGAGTTTTTGGGGAATTTTTAGGGGATTTTGGGGGTCTCTGGTGGGAGTTTTTGGAGAATTTCGGGGGTCTCTGGTGGGAGTTTTTGGGGGTCTCTGGGGGAGTTTTTGGGGAATTTTGGGGGATCTCTGGTGGGAGTTTTTGGGGAATTTTTAGGGAATTTTGGGGGTCTCTGGAGGGAGTTTTTGGGGAATTTTTAGGGGATTTTGGGGATCTCTAGTGGGAGTTTTTGGGGAATTTTGGGGGTCTCTGGTGGGAGTTTTTGGGGAATTTTGGGGGATTTTGGGGGGTCTCTGGCGGGAGTTTTTGGGGGTCTCTGGTGGGAGTTTTTGGGGAATTTTTAGGGGATTTTGGGGGTCTCTGGTGGGAGTTTTTGGGGAATTTTTAGGGGATTTTGGGGGTCTCTGGGGGAGTTTTTGGGGAATTTTTGGGGGTCTCTGGTGGGAGTTTTTGGGGGTTTTTGGGGGTCCCTGGTGGGAGTTTTTGGGGAATTTTTAGGGGATTTTGGGGGTCTCTGGTGGGCGTTTTGGGGGAATTTTGGGGGGTCTCTGGGGGAGTTTTTGGGGAATTTTGGGGGGTCTCTGGGGGAGTTTTTGGGGGATTTTGGGGGTCCCTGGTGGGAGTTTTTGGGGAATTTTTAGGGGATTTTGGGGGGTCTCTGGTGGGAGTTTTTGGGGAATTTTGAGGGGATTTTGGGGCATCTCTGGGGGAGTTTTTGGGGAATTTTGGGGGTCTCTGGGGGAGTTTTTGGGGAATTTTGGGGAATTTTGGGGGTCTCTGGTGGGAGTTTTTGGGGAATTTTTTGGGGAGTTTTTGGGGATTTTTTAGGGAATTTTGGGGGTCTCTGGCGGGAGTTTTTGGGGTTTTTGGGGGTCGTGGGGGCAGCAGGAGCCCCCCACCCCCCCAGACTGAGCCGGTGCTGTGCCTGAAACTCCGCTTTATTGGGGCGCTCGGGATCGCTCATTTGCATATGATTTACATGTGATTTGCATGTGATTTGAATATGATTTACATGTGATTTGCATAACAGGCGCCATCTCGGGGGGGGGATGTGGGGTCCTGCCCCACCCCCACCCTGAGTGACCAATGAGTGACCCTGAGTGACCAATGAGTGACCACTGAGTGACCACTGAGTGACCACTGAGTGACCAATGATCGACCAATGAGTGACCAATGGGTGACCACTGAGTGACCAATGAGTGACCACTGAGTGACCACTGAGTGACCAATGAGTGACCAATGATCGACCACTGAGTGACCAATGGGTGACCACTGAGTGACCAATGAGTGACCACTGAGTGACCAATGAGTGACCACTGAGTGAGCATGAGTGACCAATGAGTGACCAATGAGTGACCAATGAGTGACCACTGAGTGACCAGTGAGAGACCACTAAATGACCATTGAGTGACCACTGACCAATGAGTGACCAATGAGTGACCACTGAGTGACCACTGAGTGACCCATGAGTGACCAATGAGTGACCAATGAGTGACCACTGAGTGACCAATGAGTGACCAATGAGTGACCACTGAGTGACCAATGAGTGACTACTGAGTGACCACTGAGTGACCACTGAGTGACCACTGACCAATGAGTGACCATTGAGTGACCACTGACCAACGAGTGACCACTGACCAATGATCGACCACTGAGTGACCACTGAGTGACCGATGAGTGACCAATGAGTGACCACTGACCAATGGGTGACCAATGAGTGACCATTGAGTGGCCGCTGACCAATGAGTGACCACTGACCAATCATCAACCAATGAGTGACCATGAGTGACCACTGAGAGACCACTAAATGACTTTTGAGTGACTACTGACCAATGAGTGACCAAAGAGTGACCACAGAGTGACCACACTGACTCCAATGACTGCAGAGTGACCCCAGAGTGACCACTGAGTGACCACTGAGTGACAACTGAGTGACCCCAGAGTGACCAATGAGTGACCCGTGGGTCACTGGAGCTCGCGGAAGGTCAGCAGCGGCGATTTCTCAGGCATGAGGATGAAGCGGAACACGGTGGGGATGTCCCTGACCCCAGTGACCACTGAGTGACCAATGAGTGACCACACTGACCTCAGTGACCACTGAGTGACCCCAGAGTGACCATTGAGTGACCACTGAGTGACCAATGAGTGCCCAGTGAGTGGCCGCTGGTCGCTGGAGGGATTTCTCAGGCATCAGGATGAAGCGGAACACGGTGGGAATGTCCCTGACCCCAGTGACCACTGAGTGACCACTGAGTGACCACTGAGTGACCCCTGAGTGGCCACTGACCCCCGAGTGGCCACAGAGTGACCATGGATCTCAGAGTGACCACTGAGTGACCACTGACCAATGATCAACCAATGAGTGACCAATGAGTGACCAATGAGTGACCAATGAGTGACCACTGAGTGACCAATGAGTGACCAATGAGTGACCACTGAGTGACCAATGAGTGACCAATGAGTGACCAATGAGTGAGCATGAGTGACCACTGAGTGACCACTAAATGACTATTGAGTGACCACAGAGTGACCACAGAGTGACCACTGAGTGACCAATGAGTGACCAGTGAGTGACCCCTGAGTGACCAATGGGTGACCCCAGGGTCAGTGGAGCTCGCGGAAGTTCAGCAGCGGCGATTTCTCGGGCATCAGGATGAAGCGGAACACGGTCGGGATGTCCCTGACCCCAGTGACCACTGAGTGACCCCAGAGTGACCACACTGACCCCAGTGACCACAGAGTGACCATGAGTGACCAATGGGTGACCCCAGGGTCACTGGAGCTCGCGGAAGGTCAGCAGCGGCGATTTCTCGGGCATCAGGATGAAGCGGAACACGGTCGGCACGTCCTCGCTGGACACGGCCTCGATGCTGAAGTTGCTCAGGACCTGCGGGGGTCAGCCAGGGAGGGATTGGGTCAAAATAAGGAGGTTTTGGGTCAAACCAAGGGTTTGGGTCAAATCGAGATGGTTTTGGGTAAAACCGAGACGGTTTTGGGTCAAGCTGAGAGGGTTTGGGGTCAAGCCAAGGTTTTGGGTCAAATCTAGATGGTTTTGGGTATAACCGAGACAGTTTTGGGTTAAGCCGAGGTTTTGGGTCAAACTGAAATGAATTTGGGTCAAGCCAAGGGTTTGGGTCAAGCTGAGGTGGTTTTGGGTCAAACTGAGATGGTTTGGGGTCAAATTGAGATGGTTTTGGGTCAAGCCAAGGTTTTGGGTCAAACTGAGATGGTTTTGGGTAAAACCGAGACGGTTTGGGGTCAAGCTGAGGTTTTGGGTCAAGCTGAGAGGGTTTTGGGTCAAAACAAGGTTTTGGGTCAAATCGAGACAGTTTTGGGTCAAGCTGAGGTGGTTTTGGGTCAAACTGAGATGAATTTGGGTCAAGCCAGGGTTTGGGTCAAGCTGAGATGGTTTTGGGTCAAATTGAGATGGTTTTGAGTCAAGCCAAGGGTTTGGGTCAAGCTGAGGTGGTTTTGGGTCAAATCGAGATGGTTTTGGATCAAATTGAGATGGTTTTGACTCAAGCCAAGGTTTTGGGTCAAATCGAGATCGTTTGGGGTCAGTTCAAGGTTTGGGGTCAAGCCAGGGAGGTTTTGGGTCGGATCAAGGAGGGTTTGGGTCAAAATGAGCTGGAGCTGGTTTTGGGTCAAGTCAAGTTGGTTTTGGGTCAAAATGAGCTGGTTTTGGGTCAAGCCAAGACCTTGTTGGGTCCAAATTTTGGGTCAAGGCCTCACTGGGTCAAGCCGAGACCTCGTTGGTCAAGACTTTGGGGTCAAGACCTCGTTGGGCCAAGTCAAGACCTTCAGCTCATCCAAGATCTCATTGGGTCAAGCCAAGACCTCGTTGGGTCAAGCCAAGACCTCGTTGGGTCCAAATTTTGGGTCAAAACCTCATTGGGTCCAGATTTTGGGTCAAGACTTCATTGGGTCAAGCCAAGACCTCGTTGGTCAAGACTTTGGGGTCAAGACGTCGTTGGGCCAAGTCAAGACCTTCAGCTCATCCAAGATCTCATTGGGTCAAGCCAAGACCTTGTTGGGTCCAGCCAAGACATCGTTGGGCCAAACCAAGACCTTGTTGGGTCCAGCCAAGACATCGTTGGGCCAAACCAAGACCTTGTTGGGTCCAGATTTTGGGTCAAGACCTCGTTGGGTCAAGCCAAGACCTTCAGCTCATCCAAGAGCCCATTAGGTCAAGCCAAGACCTCGTTGGGTCAAGCCAAGACCTTGTTGGGTCCAGATTTTGGGTCAAGACCTCATTGGGTCCAGATTTTGGGTCAAGACCTCACTGGGTCAAGCCAAGACCTTGTTGGTCAAGACTTTGGGGTCAAGACCTTCAGCTCATCCAAGACCCCATTAGGTCAAGCCAAGACCTTGTTGGGTCCAAATTTTGGGTCAAGACCTCATTGGGTCAAGCCAAGGCCTCGTTGGTCAAGTCTTTGGGTCAAGACCTCGTTGGGCCAAGTCAAGACCTTCAGCTCATCCAAGATCTCATTAGATCAAGCCAAGACCTCGTTGGGTCCAAATTTTGGGTCAAAACCTCATTGGGTCCAGATTTTGGGTCAAGATCTCGTTGGGTCAAGCCAAGACCTCGTTGGTCAAGACTTTGGGGTCAAGACGTCGTCGGGCCAAGTCAAGACCTTCAGCTCATCCAAGACCTCATTGGGTCAAGCCAAGACCTTGTTGGGTCCAGATTTTGGGTCAAGACCTTGTTGGGTCAAGCCAAGACCTCGTTGGACCAAACCAAGACCTTGTTGGGTCCAGATTTTGGGTCAAGACCTCGTTGGGTCAAGCCAAGACCTCGTTGGTCAAGACTTTGGGTCAAGACCTCGTCAGGCCAAGTCAAGACCTTCAGCTCATCCAAGACCCCATTAGGTCAAGCCAAGACCTTGTTGGGTCAAGCCAAGACCTTGTTGGGTCCAAATTTTGGGTCAAAACCTCATTGGGTCCAGATTTTGGCTCAAGATCTCGTTGGGTCAAGCCAAGACCTCGTTGGGTCCAGATTTTGGGTCAAGACCTCGTTGGGTCAAGCCAAGACCTCGTTGGGTCCAAATTTTAGGTCAAAACCTCATTGGGCCCAGATTTTGGGTCAAGACCTCGTTGGGTCAAGCCAAGACCTCGTTGGTCAAGACTTTGGGTCAAGACCTCGTTGGGCCAAGTCAAGACCTTCAGCTCATCCAAGACCCCATTAGGTCAAGCCAAGACCTCATTGGGCCAAGCCAAGACCTCATTGGGCCAATCCAAGACCTTCAGCTCATCCAAGACCTCGTTGGGTCAACCCAAGACCTTGTTGGGTCCAGCCAAGACCTCATTGGGTCAAACCAAACCCTCCTTGAGTCCCCCAAGCTGTTGAGTCAAACCGTGACCTCGTTGGGTCAACCCAAGACCTCATTGGCCGAACCCAACCCACCCACGGTGCCCCAGCCCCCCAGCCGCGGTGGCGGGGGCGTTTCGGGGCGCCCACTCACGTGCGCCAGGAACAGCATCATCTCGGCCTCGGCCAGGCGCCGGCCGATGCACTGGCGCGCGCCGAAGCCGAAGGCCAAGGCCTTGAAGGTGGTGTCGTCCTTGCCGAGCCAGCGGCGCGGGTCATAGCGCTCGGGGTGCGGGAAGACGTCGGGGCAGCGCCCCATGGCGTAGAGCGCCACCTGGCACAGCGTCTGCGGGGCGGCGGCACCGGGTCAGGGCAGGGCCGGGCCAGGCCAGGGCCTCATGGGCCAAACCAGGGCTTGGGCCAGGCCAGGAGATCATTGGGCCAAACCAGGGCTTGGGTCAGGCCAGGAGATCATTGGGCCAAACCAGGGCTTGGGCCAGGCCAGGAGCTCACTGGGCCAAACCAGGGCTTGGGCCAGGCCAGGACCTCACTGGGCCAAACCAGGGCTTGGGTCAGGCCAAACCAGGGCTGGGGCCAGGCCAGGACCTCACTGAGCCAAACCAGGGCTTGGGTCAGACCAAACCAGGGCTTGGGACCAGGCCAGGAGCTCACTGGGCCAAACCAGGGCTTGGGCCAAACCAGGGCTTGGGCCAGGCCAAACCAGGGCTTGGGCCAGGCCAAACCAGGGCTTGGGCCAAACCAGGGCTTGGGTCAGGCCAAACCAGGGCTTGGATCAGGTCAAACCAGGGCTTGGGCCAGGCCAGGGCCTCCTTGGGCCAAACCAGGGCTTGGGTCAGGCCAAACCAGGGCTTGGGCCAGGCCAGGACCTCATTGGGCCAAACCAGGGCTTGGGTCAGGCCAGGACCTCATTGGGCCAAACCAGGGCTTGGGCCAGGCCAAACCAGGCTTGGGCCAAACCAGGGCTTGGGCCAGGCCAGGACCTCATTGGGCCAAACCAGGGCTTGGGTCAGGCCAGGGCCTCACTGGGCCAAACCAGGGCTTGGGACCAGGCCAGGAGCTCCTTGGGCCAAACCAGGGCTTGGGCCAAACCAGGGCTTGGGCCAGGCCAGGACCTCACTGGGCCAAACCAGGGCCTGGGCCAGGCCAGGAGCTCATTGGGCCAAACCAGGGCTTGGGTCAGGCCAGGAGCTCATTGGGCCAAACCAGGGCTTGGGTGAGGCCAGGAGCTCATTGGGCCAAACCAGGGCTTGGGTGAGGCCAAACCAGGGCTTGGGCCAGGCCAGGACCTCATTGGGGCCAAACCAGGGCTTGGGCCAGGCCAGGACCTCCTTGGGCCAAACCAGGGCTTGGGTGAGGCCAAACCAGGGCTTGGGTCAGGCCAAGGCCTCATTGGGCCAGGCCAGGGCTTGGGTCAGGCCAGGATGTCATTGGGGCCAAACCAAGGATTTGGGTCAGGCCAAGGCTTTGGGTCAAGTCAAGGCTTTGGGTCAAGCCAAGGCTTTGGCTCAGGCCAAGATGTCATTGGGCCAAACCAAGACTTTGGGTCAGGCCAAGACCTCACTGGGCCAAACCAAGACTTTGCGTCAAGCCAAGACTTTGGGCCGAGTCAAGGCTTTGGGTCAGGCCAAGATTTTGGGCCAAGTCGTGACTTTGGGTCAAGGCAGGGTTTGGGTCAAGCCAAGAGTTTTTGAGTCAAGCCAAGACTTCATTGGGTGGAGCCATGGCTTTGGGTCAAGGCAAGGCTTTGGGTCAAGGCAAGACGTCGCTGGGCCAAGCCAAAATCTCATTGGGTCAACCCAAGAGCTCATTGGGTGAATCTAAGACCTTGTTGGGTCAAGCCAACACCTCACGGGGCCAGGCCAAGACTTCATTGGGCCAAGTCAAGGCTTTGAGTCAACCCAAGACCTTGGGTCAAGCCAAGAACTTTTGAGTTAATCCAAGGCCTCATTGGGTCGAGCCAAAGCCTCGCTGGGGCAATCCAAGAGCTTTTGGGTCAAGCCAAGGCATGGTTGGGTCAAGCCAAGGTTTTGGGTCAAGCCAAGACTTCATTGGGTCAAGCCAAGGCTTTGGGTCAAGTCATGACTTTGGGTCAAGCCAAGACCTTGTTAGGTCAACCCAAGACCTCACTGAGTCAACCCAAGACCTTGCGTGGGTCAAGCCAAAACATGGTTGGTCCAAGCCAACATCTCATTGGGTCTGGCCAAGGCTTTGGGTCAAGCCAAGACTTCATTGGGTCAACCCAAGGCATGGTTGGGTCAAGCCAAGGCTTTGAGTTCAGCCAAAATCTTGTTGGGTGAAGCCAAAACATGGTTGGTCCAAGTCAAGACTTTGAGTGAAGCCAAGACCTCAGTGGGTCAAGGAAAGACTTTGTTGGGTCAATCCAACAACGTCCACATTGTTGGGTCCAACCAAGGCTTGGTTGGGTCAAGCCAAGGCTTTGGGTCAAACCAAGACCTCGTTGGGTCAAGCCAAGGCTTTGGGTCAAGGCATGACTTTGGGTCAAGCCAAGGCTTTGGGTCAAGCCAAGATTCGTTGGGTGAATCCAAGGCATGGTTGGGTCAGATCAAGGCATGGTTGGGTCAAGCCAAGATTTTGGGTCAAATCAAGACCTCTTTGGGTCAAGCCAAGGCTTTGGGTCAAGCCATGACTTTGTGTCAATCCCAGACGTTGTTGGGTCAATCCAAAACCTCTTTGGGTCAAGCCAAGCCATGGTTGGGTCAATCCAAGACCTCGTTGGGTCAGGCCAAGGTATCATTGGGTCAGGCCAAGACCTTTGGCTCATCCAAGACCTCGTTGGGTCAATCAAGACCTCGTTGGGTCAAGCCAAGACCTCATTGAGTCAAGCCAAGGCTTTGGGTCAAGCCAAGACCTCGCTGGGCCAAATCAAGACCTGGTTTGGTCAAGCCAAGCCGTGGTTGGCTCAAGTCAAGACTTTGGATCAAGCCATGACGTGATTGGGTCAAGCCAAGATTTTGGCCCAAATCAAGACCTTGTTGGGTCAATCCAAGACCTCATTGGGTCAATCCAAGACCTCATTGGACCAAGGCAAGGTTTTGGGTCAATCCAAGACCTTGATGGGTCAACCCAAAACCTCGTTGGGTCAATCCAAGAACTCATTGGATCAAGCAAAGGTTTTGGGTCAATCCAAGACCTCGTTGGGTCAGTCCAAGACCTCATTGGGTCAAGCCAAAACCTCGTTGGGTCAATCCAAGACCTCATTGGGCCAAGCCAAGGTTTTGGGTCAATCCAAGACCGCGTTGGGTCAAGGCAAGACCTTGGGTCATCCCTGGGACCCCCTGGGACCCCCGGCACCCCCCAGGACCATTCGGGACCCCCCAGGACCCCCCCGTCCATCCCAGTCCATCCCAGTCCATCCCAGTCCCTCCCAGTCCATCCCAGTCCATCCCAGTCCATCCCAGTCCCTCCCAGTCCATCCCAGTCCCTCCCAGTCCCTCCCAATCCCTCCCAGTCCCTCCCAGTCTCTCCCAGTCCCTCCCAGTCCCTCCCAGTCCCTCCCAGTCCCTCGCAGTCCATCCCAGTTCCCTCCCAGTCCCTCCCAGTCCATCCCAGTCCCTCCCAGTTCCCTCCCAGTCCCTCCCAGTCCATCCCAGTCCATCCCAGTTCCCTCCCAGTCCCTCCCAGTCCATCCCAGTCCCTCCCAGTCCCTCCCAGTCCCTCCCAGTCCCTCCCAGTCCCTCCCAGTCCATCCCAGTCCATCCCAGTCCATCCCAGTCCCATCCCAGTCCATCCCAGTCCCTCCCAGTCCCTCCCAGTCCCTCCCAGTCCCTCCCAGTCCCTCCCAGTCCATCCCAGTCTCTCACCCCCGCCGGCACGCGGTAGTTGTTCAGCACCACGTCGGTGGCCGGGTAGCGCTGCACGGTGATGCCCACGGGGTACAGCCTGCACCAGTACGGACCAGTACGGACCAGTAAGGACTGGTAGGGACCGGTATAAACCAGTATAAACCAGTATAAACCAGTATAAACCAGTATAAACCAGTACAGACCAGTATGGACCAGTATGGACCAGTAAGGACTGGCACGGACTGGTATAAACCAGTATAAACCAGTACGGACCAGCATGGACCAGTACAGACCAGTACGGACCAGTATGGACTGGTACGGACTGGTATAAACCAGTATAAACCAGTATAAACCAGTACGGACCAGCCTGCACCAGTACGGACCAGTATGGACCAGTAAGGACTGGTATGGACCAGTATAAACCAGTACAAACCAGTATAAACCAGTGTGAACCAGTAAGGACTGGTACGGACCGGTATAAACCAG
This sequence comes from Calcarius lapponicus, assembly GCA_039654755.1. Taxonomy (NCBI): domain Eukaryota; kingdom Metazoa; phylum Chordata; class Aves; order Passeriformes; family Fringillidae; genus Calcarius; species Calcarius lapponicus. The sequence continues at coordinate 31,947 of JBBFKN010000260.1, read as the reverse complement.
TATAAACCAGTATAAACCAGTACAGACCAGCCTGCACCAGTACGGACCAGTAAGGACTGGCACGGACCAGTACAAACCAGTATAAAGCAGTACAGACCAGCATGGACCAGTATGGACCAGTAAGGACTGGTATGGACCGGTATAAACCAGTATAAACCAGTATGGACCAGTATGGACCAGTGTGGTGGCTCCACACCCCCAGTGCCCCCCAACCCGCTGGGACCCCCCCAGTCCCCCCAGTTCCTTCTCAGTCCCTCCCAGTCCCTCCCAGTCCATCCCAGTCCCTCCCAGTCCCTCCCAGTCCATCCCAGTCCCTCCCAGTCCCTCCCAGTCCATCCCAGTCCCTCCCAGTCCCTCCCAGTCCATCCCAGTCCCTCCCAGTCCATCCCAGTCCATCCCAGTCCCTCCCAGTCCCTCCCAGTCCATCCCAGTCCCTCCCAGTCCCTCCCAGTCCATCCCAGTCCATCCCAGTCCATCCCAGTCCCTCCCAGTCCCTCCCAGTCCCTCCCAGTCCATCCCAGTCCATCCCAGTCCATCCCAGTCCCTCCCAGTCCCTCCCAGTCCATCCCAGTCCCTCCCAGTCCCTCCCAGTCCCTCCCAGTCCATCCCAGTCCCTCCCAGTCCCTCCCAGTCCATCCCAGTCCCTCCCAGTCCTCCCATTCCCTCCCAGTCCCTCCCAGTCCCTCCCAGTTCTTTCCCAGTCCCTCCCAGTCCCATCCCAGTCCCTCCCAGTTTATCCCAGTCCATCCCAGTTCCCACCTCAGGGTCTCTTTGATGGCCGCTTTCAGCAGCGGGAGGGCCCCGAGCAGCTCGGGCAGGGCTCGGGTCCCCCCCGGGACCCCCGAACCGGGACCGGGGACCCCCGAACCGGGCGGGACCCCCGAACCGGAACCGGGAACCCCCGAACCGGGAACCCCCGAACCGGGGACCCCCCCGGCCGCGCGCAGCTCCTCCCGCAGCGCCCGCTGCACGCCCGGGTTCCGGCCCAGCTCGAACAGCGTGAACAGCAGCGGGATCGCCGTCTGGGGGGGGGACACGGATGTGAGACCCCCCTGGGACCCCCAAATATCCCCCGGGACCCCCCCCCGGGAACCCCCAAATCCCCCAGAACCCCCCTCCCCGATAACCCCCCCAAAACACCCCCAGCTCGAACAGCGTGAGCAGCAGCGGGGTCGCCGTCTGGGGGGGACACGGGGATGTGAGACCCCCCCCGGGACCCCCCAAAATCCCCTGGGACCCCCAAAATATCCCCGGGATCCCCAAAATATCCCCCGGGACCCCCAAAATCCCCCCGGCTCAGATATCCCCGATAAACCCCCCCAAAACACCCCCAGCTCGAACAGCGTGAACAGCAGCGGGATCGCCGTCTGGGGGGGGGACACGGGGATGTGAGACCCCCCCCCCCCAAATTCCCCGAACCCCCCGGGACCCCCAGAACCCCCCCGGGACCCCCCTCCCCGATAACCCCCCCAAAACACCCCCAGCTCCATCCCCGTGACAGCAGCGGGATCGCCGTCTGGGGGGGGACACGGGGATGTGAGACCCCCCGGGACCCCCCAAAATATCCCCGAAACCCCCCCGGGACCCCCAAATCCCCCCGGGACCCCCCCGCTCTGAAATTCCCCATAGACCCCCCGAGACCCCCCCCAAAACACCCCCCCAGCTCGATCCCCGTGACAGCAGCGGGATCGCCGGCTGGGGGGGGACACGGCCGAGAGACCCCCTCGGGACCCCCAAAATCCCCCGGGACCCCCCAAAATATCCCCCTGGGACCCCCCAAAATATCCCCCTGGGACCCCCCAGAACCCCCCGGCTCAGATATCCCAAATAACCCCCCCAAAACACCCCCAGCTCGAACAGCGTGAACAGCAGCGGGACCGCCGGCTGGGGGGGGACACGGGGATGTGAGACCCCCCCGGGACCCCCAAAATTCCCCCTGTGCCCCCCCGGACCCGGTGCCGTTTCCCTCACGGTGGCCCCCAACCCCAAATCCGCCCAAATCTCCCCCAAACCCCCCCGGTGCCCTCCCCGGTTCCGGTGTCCCCCCGGTCCCGTTCCCGTTTCTCTCACGGTGTCCCCTCAACCCCAAATTACCCCGAAATCGCCCCTGAATTCCCCCAAAATCCCCCCAAATCTCCTCTGGCTGCCCCTCGGTGCCCCCCGATGTCCTTCCCGGTTCCGGTGCCCCCGGTGCCGTTCCCGTTTCCCTCACGGTGTCCCCCCCACCCCACCCCAAACCCCGTTCCCGTTCCCGTTCCCGTTCCCGTTCCCGCTCCCGCTCCCGTTCCCGTTCCCGTTCCCGTTCCCGTTCCCGTTCCCGTTCCCGTTCCCGCTCCCGTTCCCGTTCCCGTTCCCGGTCCCGTTCCCGGTCCCGTTCCCGTTCCCGTTCCCGTTCCCGTTCCCGGTCCCGTTCCCGTTCCCATTGCCGTTCCCGTTCCCGTTCCCGTTCCCGTTCCCGTTCCCGTTCCCGTTCCCGTTCCCGCTCCCGTTCCCGTTCCCGGTCCCGTTCCCGTTCCCGTTCCCGTTCCCGTTCCCGTTCCCGTTCCGCTCACGGTGTCCACGCCGCCCGCGGTGAACTCGGTGACGTTGGCCTTGATGGAGGGCAGCGGGAGCCGCCCCTGCAGCAGCAGCTCCGCCAGGACCCCCCCGCCCGGGACCCCCCCCCCGGCAGAACTCCCGGTACAGCCGCTGGATGCTCCGGTCAGCTGCGGATAACGGGGGAATAACGGGAACGGAGGGGTTAACGGGATTGGGGATAACGGGACCCCCCCCCGGCAGAACTCCCGGTACAGCCGCTGGATGCTCCGGTCAGCTGCGGAGAACGGGAACGGAGGGGTTAACGGGACTGGGGAATAACGGGGATAACGGGACCCCCCCGGCAGAACTCCCGGTACAGCCGCTGGATGCTCCGGTCAGCTGCGGATAACGGGAACGGAGGGGTTAACGGGACCCCCGGGATTGGGGATAACGGGGATAACGGGACCCCCCCGCGGCAGAACTCCCGGTACAGCCGCTGGATGCTCCGGTCAGCTGCGGATAACGACGGGAACGGAGGGGTTAACGGGACTGGGGATAACGGGGATAACGGGGATAACGGGACCCCCCCCCGGCAGAACTCCCGGTACAGCCGCTGGATGCTCCGGTCAGCTGGGGGGGACACGGGAACGGAGGGGTTACACGGGAATACGGGATACGGGACCCCCCCGCGGCAGAACTCCCAGGTCAGCCGCTGGATGCTCCGGTCAGCTGGGGGGGGACACGGGAACGGAGGGGTTAACGGGGAATAACGGGGGATAACGGGGATAACGGGGACCCCCCCCGGCAGAAATCCCGGTACAGCCGCTGGATGCTCCGGGACAGCTACGGGATAACGGGAACGGGAGGGGTTAACGGGGACTGGGGGGGTTAACGGGAACGGAGGGGTTAACGGGATTGGGGGGAATAACGGGGGATAACGGGACCCCCCCGCGGCAGAACTCCCGGTACAGCCGCTGGATGCTCCGGTCAGCTGCGGAGAACGGGAACGGAGGGGGTGTTAACGGGATTGGTGGGGATAACGGGACCCCCCCGGCAGAACTCCCGGTACCGCCGCTGGATTGCTCGGTCCAGCTGAGGGATAACGGAACGGAGGGGTTAACGGGATTGGGGGGGATTACGGGGACCCCCCCGGCAGAACTCCGGTACAGCCGCTGGATGCCTCCGGTCCAGCTGTGGGATAACGGAACGGAGGGGTTAACGGGGGATAACGGGGGATAACGGGGGATAACGGGACCCCCCCCCGGCAGAACTCCCGGTCAGCCGCTGGATGCCTCCGGTCCGCTGGGGGATAACGGGAACGGAGGGGTTAACGGGATTTGGGGGGGTTAACGGGGATAACGGGGATAACGGGACCCCCCCCGGCAGAACTCCCGGTACAGCCGGCTGATGCTCCGGTCAGCTGGGGGGGACACGGTAACGGAGGGTGTTAACGGGATTGGTAGGGGAATAACGGGACCCCCTGGGATTGGGGGAATAACGGGGATACGGGACCCCCCCGCTGCGAACTCCCCGGTACAGCCCGCTGGTTGCTCCGGTCCAGCTGCGGATAACGGGAACGGAGGGGATAACGGGATTGGGGAATATCGGGGGATAACGGGACCCCCCCCCGGCAGAACTCCCGGATACAGGCCGCTGGATGCTCCGGTCAGCTGGGGGGACACGGGAACGGAGGGGGTTAACGGGACAGGGGGGGGATAACGGGGATAACGGGGATAACGGGGAAACGGGGATAACGGGACCCCCGTGATTGGGGAATACGGGACCCCCCCCCGCGGCAGAACTCCGGTACAGCCGCTGGATCTCCGGTCAGCGCGGGATAACGGGGGGAGAATGGGGACGGGATGGGGGTTAACGGGATTGGGGATAACGGGGGATAACGGGATTGGGGGGGCACCGGGACCCCCACCCCGAACCCACCGCCCTCCCCCCAACCTCGGGGGTCCCCCATGGGGTGGGGGGGTCTGGGGGATTCCCTCCAGGGGAGGGGTCGCACACAGTGGGGGGAGTCCCAAATTATGGGGGGGGGGTCTCACGAGGGGGTCCCGCATGGGGGGGGGTTTAAGGTGGGGGGGTTCCCCGGGGGGGTGCCCACAGATCGGGGGTCCCAGGGGTGGGGGGGTCTCATGGGCGGGGGGGGCCCGTGGGTTTGTGGGATGATTCGGGGGGGTCCGAGGGTGGGGGGTCTCATTTGGGGGGGGGTCCAGGGGTTGGGGGGGTCTCACGGGAGTGGGGGATCCCATGGGGGGTCCCAGGGGGCTGGGGGGTCCCACGGGGGTGGGGGTCGCATGGGGGGTTCCCATGGGGGGGTCCCACGGGGGTGGGGGTTCCCCATGGGTGGGGGTCCAATAGGGCGGGGGTCTCTCAGGGAATTCCCACGGGTCCTGGGGTGATGCCCGCAGAATCGGGTGTCCCCGATGGGGGGGGGGTCCTGATGCCCGACCCCCCGCCCCCCTCACTGTGCCCCAGGATGTTGTCCCTATAGGGTGGGTGTCCCATGGGGTGGATGTGGGTCCCATGGGGTGGGTGGGGGTCCCACGGGGGGGTTCCCACGGGGATGGGGGTCCATAGGTGGGTGGAGGTCCCATGGTGGGTGGGGGTCCATCGCCCCCCCCTCACCGTGCCCGAAGATGGTGTCCCAGGGGATGGGGGTTCAATGGGGGGGTTCCCACATTTCGGGGGGTCCCATGGGTGGGTGGGGTCCCCCTGCCCCCCCTCACCGTGCCCGAAGATGGTGTACCAGGGGTTGGGGGTCCCATGGGGGGGTTCCCACATTTCGGGGGTCCCATGGGGTGGGTGGGGGTCCCATGGGTGGGTGCAGCCCCCCCTCACCGTGCCCGAAGATGGTGTCCCAGGGGTTGGGGGTCCCATGGGGGGGTTCCCAGATTTCGGGGGTCCCATGGGTGGTCCCATGGGTTGGTGGGGGTCCCATGGGTGGGTGGGGGTCCCTCACCGTGCCCGAAGATGGTGTCCCAGGGGGATGGGGGTCCATAGGGTGGGTGGGGGTCCCATGTGGGGGTTCCCAAGGGGATGGGGGTCCATGGGGGGGTGAGTGGGGGTCCCTCGCCCTCACCGTGTCGGGAAGATGGTGTCCCAGGGGGTGGGGGTCCCATGGGTGGGTGGGGGTCCCATGGGTGGGTGGGGGTCCCTCACCGTGCCCGAAGATGGTTGTCCCAGGGGTTGGGGGTCCCATGGGTGGGTGGGGGTCCCATGGGGGTCCCATGGGATGGGGGTCCCATAGGGTGACTGTGGGTCCCATGGGGTGGGTGGGGGTCCCATGGGTGCAGCCCCCCCCCCCTCACCGTGCCCGAAGATGGTGTCCCAGGGGGTGGGGGTCCCATAGCGGGGATGGGGATCCCATGGGGTGGGTGGGGGTCACATGGGGGTCCCATGGGTGCAGCCCCCCGCCCCTCACCGTGTCCGAAGATGGTGTCCCAGGGGGTGGGGGTTCCATGGGGTGGATGGGTGTCACATGGGGGTCCCATGGGTGGGTGGGGGTCCCTCACCGTGCCCGAAGATGGTGTCCCAGGGGGTGGGGTTCCCATGGATGGGTGGGGGTCCCATGGGTGGGTGGGGGTCCCTCAGCCCCCCTCACCGTGCCCGAAGATGGTGTCCCAGGGGTTGGGGGTCCCATGGGGGGGTGGGGGTCCCCCTGCCCCCCCTCACCGTGTCGGAAGATGGTGTCCCAGGGGGGGAATAGGGGTTCCATAGGGGGTGTGAGTCCCATGGGTGGGGGTCCCTTGGGTGGGGTTCCCAGGGGTTGGGGGTCCCATAGGGTGGGTGGGGGTCCCCTTGCCCCCCCTCACTGTGCCCGAAGATGGTGTCCCAGGGGTTGGGGGTTCCATGGGGGGGTTCCCACGGGGATGGGGGTTCCATAGGGGGGGTGTGGGTCCCATGGGTGGGTGGGGGTCCCATGGGTGGGTGGGGGTCCCTCACCGTGTCGGAAGATGGTGTCCCAGGGGTTGGGGGTTCCATAGGGTGGGTGGGGGTCACATGGGGGTCCCATGGGTGGGTGGGGGTCCCATGGGTGGGTGGGGGTCTCTCACCGTGCCCGAAGATGGTGTCCCAGGGGTTGGGGGTTCCATGGGGTGGGTGGGGGTCCCATGGGGGTCCCATGGGTGCAGCCCCCCTCACCGTGCCCGAAGATGGTGTCCCAGGGGGATGGGGGGTCCCATGGGGGTCCCATGGGTGGGTGGGGGTCCCTCACCGTGCCCGAAGATGGTGTCCCAGGGGGATGGGGGTCCCATAGGGTGGGTGGGGGTCCCATGGGGGTCCCATGGGTGCAGCCCCCCCCCCCTCACCGTGCCCGAAGATGGTGTCCCAGGGGTTGGGGGTTCCATGGGGGGGGTGGGGGTCCCATAGGGTGGGTGGGGGTTCCATGGGGGGGTTCCCACATTTCGGGGGTCCCATGGATGGGTGCAGCCCCCCGCCCCTCACCGTGCCCGAAGATGGTGTCCCAGGGGTTGGGGGTTCCATGTGGGGGTTCCCACGGGGATGGGGGTCCCATAGGGTGGGTGGGGGTCCCATGGGGGTCCCATAGGGTGGGTGGGGGTCCCATGGGGGTCCCGTTGCCCCCCCTCACCGTGCCCGAAGATGGTGTCCCAGGGAGTGGGGGTCCCATGGATGGGTGGGGGTCCCTTTGCAGCCCCCCACCCCTCACCGTGCCCGAAGATGGTGTCCCAGTGGGATGGGGGTCCCATGGGGGGGTGGGGGTCCCATGGGTGGGTGGGAGTCCCATGGGGGTCCCATGGGATGGGTGGGGGTCCCTTAGCCCCCCTCACCGTGTCGGAAGATGGTGTCCCAGGGGGTTGGGGGTCCCATGGGGTGGGTGTGGGTCCCATGGGTGGGTGGGGGTCCCTCACCGTGCCCGAAGATGGTGTCCCAGGGGGTGGGGGTCCCATAAGGTGGGTTCCCAGGGGGATGGGGGTCCCATGGGTGCAGCCCCCCTCACCGTGCCCGAAGATGGTGTCCCAGGGGGATGGGGGTCCCATGGGGGTCCCATGGGTGGGTGGGAGTCCCATGGGTGGGTGCAGACCCCCCTCACCGTGCCCGAAGATGGTGTCCCAGGGGGATGGGGGTCCCATGGGTGGGTGGGGGTCCCCTCGCCCCTCACCGTGCCCGAAGATGGTGTCCCAGGGGTTGGGGGTTCCATGGGGGGGTTCCCACATTTCGGGGGTCCCATGGGGGTCCCATAGGGTGGGTGGGGGTCCCTCACCGTGTCCGAAGATGGTGTCCCAGGGGTTGGGGGTTCCATGGGGTGGATGGGGGTCCCATGTGGGTCCCATGGGGTGGGTGGGGGTCCCATGGGTGGGTGCAGCCCCCCTCACCATGTCCGAAGATGGTGTCCCAGGCGCGCAGGTGGCGCTGCCAGAGCGGGCGGTGCAGGCGCAGCAGCGGCGCGGGCAGGAAGAGCAGCGGCAGCGTCGTGCTCAGCATCTCCTCCAGCGCCCCCAGAAACTCCTGCGCGCCCCCCCGAGGGGCCCGAGCCCCCCAGCAGCCCCAGCCGCTCCCCGTACAGCGCGTAGCTGCTGGCTGCAACGAGAATGGGGGGCAAAATCAGCGCCCCAAAATCTCCTGTGTGCCCCCCAGGCGCTCCCCGTACTGGCTGGGAACGGGACAGGGAAATGGGGGCCAAAATCAGAGCCCCAAAAACCCCTGTGTGCCCCCCCAGCAGCCCCAGCCGCTCCCCGTACTGGCTGGGAATGGGACACAGAAATGGGGGGCAAAATCAGCGCCCCAAAAACCCTGTGTGCCCCCCCAGCAGCCCCAGGCGCTCCCCGTACTGGCTGGGAACGGGAAATAGAAATGGGGGGCAAATCAGCGCCCCAAAAATCCTGTGTGCCCCCCAGCAATCCCAGGCGCTCCCCGTACTGGCTGGGAATGGGAAACGGGGGGCAAATCAGCGCCCCAAAAACTCCTGTGTGCCCCCCAGGCGCTCCCCGTACAGCGCGGAGCTGCTGGCTGGGAATGGAAACACAAACGGGGGGCAAAATCAGCGCCCCAAAATCCCCTGTGCCCCCCCAGCAGCCCCAGGCGCTCCCTGTACAGTGCGGCGCTGCTGGGATGGGAAACAGAAACAGAAATGGGGGGCAAATCAGCGCCCCAAAATCTCCTGTGTGCCCCCCAGGCGCTCCCCGTACTGGCTGGGAATGGGACACAGAAACGGGGGGCAAAATCAGCGCCCCAAAATCTCCTGTGCCCCCCAGCAGCCCCAGGCGCTCCCCGTACAGGGCATAGCTGCTGGAAAGGGACACAGAAACAGAAACGGGAAATGGGGGGCAAATCAGCGCCCCAAAATCTCCCGAGCCCCCCAGGCGCTCCCCGTACTGGCTGGGAATGGGAAACACAAACGGGGGGCAAAATCAGCGCCCCAAAATCTCCCGAGCCCCCCAGCAGCCCCAGGCTCTGGCTGGGAATGGGACACAGAAACGGGGGGCAAAATCAGCGCCCCAAAATCTCCTGTGTGCCCCCCCAGCAGCCCCAGGTTCTCCCCGTACTGGCTGGGAACGGGAAATAGAAATGGGGGGCAAAATCAGCGCCCCAAAAATCTCCCGAGCCCCCCCAGCAGCCCCAGGCTCTCCCCGTACTGGCTGGGAACGGGAAATAGAAATGGGGGGCAAATCAGCGCCCCCAAATTGGGGAGGGGGCTCCTGTCAGACACCCCCAAATTGGGGAGGGGGATCCTGTCAGACACCCCCAAATTGGGGAGGGGGTTCGTGTCAGACACCCCCATTTGCCACCCCTCTGTCGGCTCTTGGGGTGTCCCCCCCCGATCCACGGGGGTCTTGGGGGAAATTGGAGAAAAAGTTCGGGGGAAATGGGAAAAATTGGGGGAAAAATGGGGGGGAAATTGGGGAAAAATTGGGGAAAAATTGGGAAAAATTGGGGGAAAATTGGGGAAAATTGTGGGGGAAAATGGGAAAAATGGGGGAAAATTGGGGAAAATTGGGGGGAAATTGGGGAAAAATAGGGGGAAATGGGGAAAATTGGGAAAAAAATCAGAAAAAAAGGGGAAAATTGTGGGAAAATTGTGGAAAAAAAATTGGAAAAATTTGGGATAAATTGGGGGGAAAATTGGAGAAAAATTGAGGGGAAATTGGGGAAAAATGGGGGGAAAACTTGGAAAAAATCAGAAAAAAATTGGGGGGAAAATTGGGAAAAATTGGGGAAATTGTGGAAAAATTTGGAATAAATTTGGGATAAATTGGGGAAAATTGGAGAAAAATTTGGGGTGGGGGTCCTGTTATGGAGCCCCCCCATTCCCTGGAGGTCCCTTGTCTCCCCTCCCCATCCACGGGGGTCCTGGGGGTCCCAGCCCCCCCAATTTCCAGGGTCTGCACCCCCTCAGCGCCCCCAAATTGGGGAGGGGGTTCGTGTCAGACACCCCCATTTGCCACCCCACTGTCGGTCCCTGGTGTGTCCCCCCCCGATCCACGGGGGTCTTGGGGGAAATTGGAGAAAAAGTTCGGGGGAAATGGGAAAAATTGGGGGAAAAATGGGGGGGAAATTGGGGAAAAATTGGGGAAACATTGGGGGAAAATTGGGGAAAATTGGGGGAAAAATGGAGAAAAATTGGAGGGAAATTGGGGGAAAATGGGAGGAAATGGGGAAAATTGGGAAAATAATCAGAAAAAAAATTGGGGAAAATTGGGGAAAAATTGAGGGGAAATTGGGGAAAAATGGGGGGGAAATGGGGTAAAATTGGGGGAAAAATGGGGAAAAATGGGAAAAAATGGGGGAAAAATTGGCGAAAATTGGGGAAAATTGGGGGGGGAAATTGGGGAAACATTGGAGAAAAATTGAGGGGAAATTGGGGGAAAATGGGAGGAAATGGGGAAAATTGGGAAAAAAATCAGAAAAAAATTTGGGGAAAATTGTGGAAAAATGGGGAAAATTGGAGAAAAATTGAGGGGAAATTGGGGAAAATGGGGGGAAAATGGGGGAAAATTGGGGAAAAATTGGGGAAAATTGGGGGAAAATTGGAAAAAATTGGGGAAAAATTGGGAAAAATTGGAGAAAATGTCACCCCGCATCCCCCGGGGGTCCCATTGCCCCCCAAACCGGGGGGTCCCAGTGTCACCCCCCACCCCTGGGGATCCCGGGGGTCCCATTGTCACCCCCACCATCCCCTGAGGGTCCCGGGGGTCTCAGCTCCCAAACCGGGGGGTCCCAGTGTCACCCCTCCATTCCCTGGGGGGTCCCGGGGGTCTCTCTCACCCTCGAGGGTGAAGCGGAAGAGCAGCGGGTGGGGGTCGATGGTCAGCGCCCCCCCGGGGGGTCCCATTGCCCCCAAACCCATCCCTGGGGATCCCGGGGGGTCCCAGCCCCCCAAACCGGGGGTCCCATTGTCACCCCCCCATTGTTTGGGGGTCTCTCTCTCACCCTCGAGGGTGAAGCGGAAGAGCAGCGGGTGGGGGTCGATGGTCAGCGCCCCCCCGGGGGTCCCATTGCCCCCCAAACCGGGGGTCCCAGTGTCACCCAAACCGGGGGTCCCAGTGTCACCCCCCCATCCCCTGGGGGTCCTGGGGGTCCCATTGTCACCCCGCATCCCCCGGGGGTCCCAGCCCCCAAACCGGGGGTCCCAGTGTCACCCCCCGATCCCCTGGGGGTCCTGGGGGTCCCATTGTCACCCCGCATCCCCCGGGGGTCCCAGCCCCCAAACCGGGGGTCCCATTGTCACCCCCTCCATCCCCCGGGGGTCCCACAGCCCCCCAGGCCGGGGGGTCCCAGTGTCACCCCCCCATCCCCAGGGGATCCCGGGGGTCCCAGCCCCCAAACCGGGGGGTCCCAGTGTCGCCCCCGTTGTTCGGGGGTCCCGGGGGTCTCTCTCTCTCACCCTCGAGGGTGAAGCGGAAGAGCAGCGGGTGGGGGTCGATGGTCAGCGCCCCCCCGGGGGTCCCGCGCACGCGGCCCCGCAGGGACTCGGCGAAGTCGCGAGCGACCGAATCGAGGAGCGGCAGAAACTTGCGGACCCCCGAGGGCGACAGCACGGCCCGGTTCAGAGCCAGGCGGTCCGAGCGCCACGCGGGGCCGTTCCTGGGGACATTGGGGGGATTGGGGACATTGGGGACATTGGGGGGATTGGGGACAGTGGGGGACACTGGGGACATTGGGGGGATTGGGGACATTGGGGACACTGGGGACATTGGGGACACTGGGGGACATTGGGGATATTGGGGACATTGGGGACATTGGGGACAGCACGGCCCGGTTCAGAGCCAGGCGGTCCGAGCGCCACGCGGGGCCGTTCCTGGGGACATGGGGGGATTGGGGACATTGGGGACATTGGGGACAGCGGGGGGATTGGGGGGATTGGGGACATTGGGGACATTGGGGACATTGGGGACATTGGGGACACTGGGGACATTGGGGACATTGGGGACATTGGGGACATTGGGGACACTGGGGACATTGGGGACATTGGGGGGATTGGGGACATTGGGGACACTGGGGGGATTGGGGACATTGGGGACATTGGGGACATTGGGGGGATTGGGGGGATTGGGGACATTGGGGACATTGGGGACATTGGGGACACTGGGGGACACTGGGGGCACTGGGGGACATTGGGGACATTGGGGGGATTGGGGACAATGGGGACCTTGGGGACACTGGGGACATTGGGGGGATTGGGGACATTGGGACACTGGGGACATTGGGGGGATTGAGGGGATTGGGGACACTGGGGACATTGGGGGACATTGGGGGGATTGGGGACACTGGGGACACTGGGGGTGTTGGGGACATTGGGGGGATTGGGGACATTGGGGACACTGGGGACATTGGGGACATTGGGGGGATTGGGGACATGGGGGACATTGGGGACAGTGGGGACATTGGGGGACATTGGGGGGATTGGGGACATTGGGGACATTGGGGACACTGGGGACACTGGGGACACTGGGGACAGTGGGGACATTGGGGACATTGGGGACATTGGGGGCATTGGGGGGATTGGGGACATTGGGGACATTGGGGACATTGGGGGAGAGCGGGGACATTGGGGACGTTGGGGACATTGGGGACACTGGGGACATTGGGGACATTGGGGACATTGGGGACACTGGGGACAGTGGGGACATTGGGGACACTGGGGACACTGGGGACATCGGGGACATTGGGGACATTGGGGACATTGGGGGGATTGGGGACACTGGGGACATTGGGGACACTGGGGACATTGGGGACATTGGGGGGATTGGGGACACTGGGGACATTGGGGACATTGGGGACATTGGGGACATTGGGGGGATTGGGGACATTGGGGACATTGGGGACATCGGGGACATTGGGGACATTGGGGGCATTGGGGGCATTGGGGACATTGGGGGGTGTTGGGGACACTGGGGACACTGGGGGGATTGGGGACATTGGGGACACTGGGGACAGCACGGCCCGGTTCAGAGCCAGGTGGTCCGAGCGCCACGCGGGGCCGTTCCTGGGGACATGGGGACAGTGGGGACATTGGGGACACTGGGGACATTGGGGACATTGGGGACATTGGGGACACTGGGGACACTGGGGGACACTGGGGGACATTGGGGATATTGGGGACATTGGGGACATTGGGGACATTGGGGGATTGGGGACATTGGGGACATTGGGGATATTGGGGACATTGGGGACATTGGGGGACATTGGGGGACATTGGGGACATTGGGGACATCGGGGACATTGGAGACATTGGGGACATTGGAGACATTGGGGACATTGGGGACACTGGGGACATTGGGGACATTGGGGACATTGGGGGTGTTGGGGACATTGGGGACATTGGGGGATTGGGGACATTGGGGACATTGGGGACACTGGGGACATTGGGGACATTGGGGACATTGGGGACATTGGGGACACTGGGGACACTGGGGACATTGGGGACATTGGGGACATTGGGGACATGGGGACATTGGGGACACTGGGGACAGCACGGCCCGGTTCAGGGCCAGGCGGTCCGAGCGCCACGCGGGGCCGTTCCTGGGGACAGCGGGGACAGTGGGGACACTGGGGGGATTGGGGACACTGGGGGGATTGGGGACATTGGGGGACATTGGGGACACTGGGGGGATTGGGGACACTGGGGACACTGGGGACATTGGGGACATTGGGGACACTGGGGACACTGGGGGACATTGGGGACATTGGGGGACATTGGGGACATCGGGGACATTGGGGACACTGGGGGGATTGGGGACATTGGGGACATCGGGGACATTGGGGGACATTGGGGACAGTGGGGGCATTGGGGACATTGGGGACACTGGGGGGATTGGGGACATTGGGGACATCGGGGACATTGGGGACATTGGGGGACACTGGGGACACTGGGGACATTGGGGACACTGGGGACACTGGGGACATTGGGGACATTGGGGACACTGGGGAGACATTGGGGACATTGGGGACATCGGGGACATTGGGGACATTGGGGACATCGGGGACATTGGGGACATTGGGGACATTGCTCCAGCTCTGCCCTGCAGTTCCACCCCAGCATCCCCAGTTCCTCCCAGTATCCCCATCCCAGTGCTCCCAGTGCCATTCCCAGTGCCCATCCCAGTGCTCCCAGTGCCCATCCCAGTGCCATCCATCACTCCCAGTGCCATTCCCAGTGTCATTCCCAGTGCTCCCAGTGCCATTCCCAGTGCTCCCAGTTCCTCCCAGTGCCATTCCCAGTGCCATTCCCAGTGCTCCCAGTGCCGCTCCCCATTGCTCCCAGTTGCTCCCAGTGCCCATCCCAGTGCCCATCCCAGTGCCATTCCCATCACTCCCCAGTGCCCATCCCAGTTGCTCCCAGTTGCTCCCAGTGCCCATCCCGTGTCTCACAGCAGGAAGAGCCCGCAGCGGTGGGCGCACAGGCTGCGGTGGGCGCTCCAGGCCGCGATGCCCATCCCAGTGCCCATCCCAGTGCCATTCCCAGTGCCCATCCCAGTGCCCATTCCAGTGTTCCCAGTGCCCATCCCAGTTGCTCCCAGTGCCATTCCCAGTGCTCCCAGTGCCCATCCCAGAGCCATTCCCAGTGCTCCCAGTGCCCATCCCAGTGCCATTCCCATCACTCCCATCACTCCCAGTTGCTCCCAGTGCTCCCAGTGCCATTCCCATCACTCCCAGTGCCATTCCCAGTGCCCATCCCGTGTCTCACAGCAGGAAGAGCCCGCAGCGGTGGGCACGCAGGCTGCGGTGGGCGCTCCAGGCCGCGATGCCCATCCCAGTGTTCCCAGTGCCCATCCCAGTGCCATTCCCATCGCTCCCAGTGCCATTCCCAGTTGCTCCCAGTTGCTCCCAGTTGCTCCCAGTTTCTCCCAGTGCCCATCCCGTGTCTCACAGCAGGAAGAGCCCGCAGCGGTGGGCGCGCAGGCTGCGGTGGGCGCTCCAGGCCGCGATGCCCATCCCAGTGCCCATCCCAGTGCCATTCCCAGTGCTCCCAGTGCCTTCCCAGTGCTCCCAGTGCCCATCCCAGTGCCATTCCCAGTGCTCCCAGTGCCATTCCCAGTGCCATTCCCGCAGTGCCATCCCCAGTGCCATTCCCAGTGCCCATCCCAGTGCTCCCAGTGCCACTCCCAGTGCCCATCCCAGTGCCCATACCCAGTGCCCCATCCCAGTGCCATTCCCAGTGCTCCCAGTGCCATTCCCAGTGCTCCCAGTGCCCATCCCAGTGCCATTCCCAGTGCCCATCCCAGTGCCCATCCCAGTGCCCATCCCAGTGCTCCCAGTGCCCATCCCAGTGCCATTCCCATCACTCCCAGTGCCATTCCCAGTGCCATTCCCAGTGCCCATCCCAGTGCCATTCCCAGTGCCATTCCCAGTGCCATTCCCAGTGCTCCCAGTGCCATTCCCAGTGCCATTCCCAGTGCCATTCCCATCACTCCCAGTGCCATTTCCCAGTGCCATTCCCAGTGCCCATCCCAGTGCCATTCCCAGTGCCATTCCCAGTGCCATTCCCAGTGCCATTCCCAGTGCTCCCAGTGCCCATCCCAGTTGTTCCCCAGTTTCTCCCAGTTGCTCCCAGTGCCCATCCCGTGTCTCACAGCAGGAAGAGCCCGCAGCGGTGGGCGCGCAGGCTGCGGTGGGCGCTCCAGGCCGCGATGCCCATCCTGCGCGGGAAGGGCCCCTCTGCCCGCAGCAGCTGCGCCGCGTCCCGGGGCAGGAGCACGTTCACGCAGTCCAGGGAGCCCACGCGGTCCCTGTACCCCGAAACAGCACCCCAAAATCGGGATCAGGGGGGTTCACGCAGTCCAGGGAGCCCACGCGGTCCCTGCACCCCAAAACAGCACCCCAAAATTGGCACCCCGAAACCGCACCCCAAAATCGGGGGGGACACGGGGTCAGGGGGTTCACGCAGTCCAGGGAGCCCACGCGGTCCCTGTACCCCGAAAATGGCACCCCTAAAAACGGGATCAGGGGGTTCACGCAGTCCAGGGAGCCCACGCGGTCCCTGTACCCCGAAAATGGCACCCCAAAAACGGGGGTCGGGGGTTCACGCAGTCCAGGGAGCCCACGCGGTCCCTGCACCCCAAAAATGGGGATCCCCCTCAGTGGGACCCCCAAAACTGGACCCCCAAATGTAGAGATCCTTCCGGTCCCTGAACCCCCAAAATCGGCACCCCAAAATCGGGGGGACACGGGGTCAGGGGGTTCACACAGTCCAGGGAGCCCACGTGGTCCCTGCACCCCAAAAACGGCACCCCAAAATCGGCACCCCCAAAAACGGCACCCCAAAATCGGCACCCCAAAATTGGCACCCCCAAAAACGGGATCAGGGGGTTCACACAGCCCAGGGAGCCCACGCGGTCCCTGCGCCCCAAAACCGCACCCCAAAATCGGGGGGGACACGGGGTCAGGGGGTTCACGCAGTCCAGGGAGCCCACGCGGTCCCTGTACCCCGAAAATGGCACCCCAAAAACGGCACCCCAAAACTGGGATCAGGGGGTTCACGCAGTCCAGGGAGCCCACGCGGTCCCTGCACCCCAAAAACCGCACCCCAAAATTGGCACCCCAAAATCGGTACCCCCAAAACTGGCATCAGGGCATTCCCACAGTCCAGGGAGCCCACGCGGTCCCTGCACCCCGAAACCGCACCCCAAAATTGGAACCCCGAAAACGGCACCCCAAAAACGGGATCAGGGGGTTCACGCAGTCCAGGGAGCCCACGCGGTCCCTGCGCCCCAAAAACCGCACCCCAAAATTGGCACCCCAAAAACGGCACCCCGAAATTGGCACCCTAAAACTGGGATCAGGGGGTTCACGCAGCCCCAGGGAGCCCACGCGGTCCCTGCGCCCCAAAAACCGCACCCCAAAATTGGCACCCCCAAAATTGGCGCCCCAAAATTGGCACCCCAAAAACGGGGGGGAACACGGGGTCAGGGGGTTCACGCAGTCTAGGGAGCCCACGCGGTCCCTGCACCCCAAAATCGGCTCCCCAAAAACCGCACCCCAAAAACGGGGGGGGACACAGGGTCAGGGCATTCACACAGTCCGGGGAGCCCATGCGGTGCCTGCGCCCCAAAAAACCGCACCCCAAAATCGGCACCCCGAAAATCGGCACCCCAAAATCGGCACACCAAAAACGGGGTCAGGGGGTTCACGCAGCCCGGGGGGCCCACGCGGTGCCTGCGCCCCAAATCGGCACCCCGAAAATTGGCACCCCGAAAATAGGCACACCCAAAATCGGCACCCCAAAAACAGGATCAGGGCGTTCACGCAGTCCAGGGAGCCCAGGCGGTCCCTGCACCCCCAAAAACCGCACCCCAAAATTGGCACCCCCCAAAAACGGCACCCCAAAATCGGGGTCAGGGGGTTCACGCAGTCCAGGGAGCCCACGCGGTCCCTGCGCCCCAAAAACCGCACCCCAAAATCGGCACCCCAAAAACCGCACCCCAAAATTGGGGGGACACGGGGTCAGGGGGTTTACACACAGTCCAGGGAGCCCACGCGGTCCCTGCACCCCAAAAATGGGGATCCCCCTCAGTGGGACTCCGAAACCGGGACCCCCAAATGTAGAGACTCCTTCCGGTCCCTGCACCCAAAAAACCGCACCCCAAAATCGGGGTCAGGGGGTTCACGCAGTCCAGGGAGCCCACACGGTCCCTGCACCCCAAAAACGGGACCCCAAAATCGGCACCCCGAAATTGGCACCCCCAAAATCGGCACCCCAAAAACGGCACCCCAAAACTGGGATCAGGGGGTTCACGCAGTCCAGGGAGCCCACGCGGTCCCTGCACCCCAAAAATGGGACCCCAAAAATGAGATCAGGGGGTTCACGCAGTCAAGGGAGCCCACGCGGTCCCTGTACACCCGAACGCGGTCCCTGTACCCGCGAAAATGGCACCCCAAAATCGGGGGGGGGACATGGAATCAGTGTTCACGGAACCCACGCGGGTCCCTGCGCCCCAAAAATGGGACCCGAAAATCGGGGGGGACACGGGGTCAGGGGGTTCACGCAGTCCAGGGAGCCCACCGCGGGTCCCTGCACCCCAAAAATGGGGATCCCCCTCAGTGGGACTCCGAAACCGGGGACCCCCCAAATATAGAGACTCCTTCCGGTCCCAGCGCCCCAAAATCGGCACCCCAAAAACGGGGTCAGGGGGTTCACGCAGCCCAGGGAGCCCACGCAGTCCCTGCACCCCAAAACCGCACCCCAAAATTGGCACCCCAAAAACGGCACCCCAAAAACGGGATCAGGGGGTTCCCAAAGTCCAGGGAGCCCACGCGGTCCCTGCGCCCCAAAAACCGCACCAAAAATCGGGATCAGAGGGGTTCACGCAGTCCAGGGAGCCCACGCGGTCCCTGCGCCCCAAAACAGCACCCCAAAACTGGCCCCCCCGAAAACGGCACCCCTCAAAATCGGCACCATCCAAAAACCGCACCCCAAAATCGGGGTCAGGGGGTTCACCGCAGGCCAGGGAGCCCACGCGGTCCCTGCGCCCCAAAAATGGGGATCCCCCTCAGTGGGACCCCAAAACCGGGATCCCCAAATGTAGAGACCCCTTTCCCGGTCTCTGCACCCCAAAACCCGGGACCCCCCCTCAGTGGGACCCCCTTGAACCCCAATACCGGGGGGAGGCGACGCCAGGGTCATAGGGGACCCCCCCCCGCTCAGGGGTCTCTGGGGCGGTTTGGGGGTCCCCTGTCCCCCCCTGTCCCCCCCTGTCCCCCCTCCCCGGGGGTCCCCCCCAGCCCCGGGACAGTTTGGGGGTCCCCTGTCCCCCCTCCCCCGGGGTCCCCAGGTCCCGGGAGGATTTGCGGTCCCCCGGAGGGTTTGGGGGTCCCCGGGAGGGTTTGGGGGTCCCCAGGACAGTTTGGGGGTCCCCAGGAGGATTTGAGGGGGTCCTCAGGTGAGGGTTTGGGGGTCCCCCAGGACGGTTTGGGGGTCCCCCGGGAGGATTTGGGGGTCCCCCCAGGACAGTTTGGGGGTCCCCCGGGAGGATTTGGGGGTCCCCAGGACAGTTTGGGGGTCCCCGGGAGGTTTTGAGGGTCCCCAGGAGGATTTGAGGGTGTCCCCCCACCTGTAGACGGGCCCGAGGCGCTGGAAGCCCCCCCGGGGGTCCCCAGGAGGGTTTTGGGTCCCCAGGAGGGTTTGGGGGTCCCCAGGAGGGTTTGGGGGTCCCCGGGAGGGTTTTGGGGTCCCCCCCCTCACCTGTAGACGGGTCCCAGGCGCCGGAATACCCCCCCGGGGGGTCCCCTGTCCCCCCTCCCCGGGGTCCCCAGGCCCCGGGACAGTTTGGGGGTCCCCAGGCGGTTTGGGGGTCCCCAGGACAGTTTGGGGGGGTCCCCAGGAGGGTTTGGGGGTCCCGTCCCCCTTTTCCCGGTGTCCCCAGGCCAGGGAGGGGTTTGGGGGTCCCCAGGGACAGTTTGGGGGTCCCCCCTCACCTGTAGACGGGTCCGAGGCGCTGAAACCCCCCCGAGGGTCCCCTGTCCCTCTCCCCCGGGGTCCCCAGGCCCCAGGACAGTTTGGGGGTCCCCGGGAGGATTTGGGGTCCCCAGGACAGTTTGGGGGTCCCCAGGAGGATTTGGGGGTCCCCAGGAGGGTTTGGGGGTCCCGTCCCCCTCCCCAGGTGTCCCCCCCAGCCCCAGGGCAGTTTGGGGTCCCCAGGAGGGTTTGGGGGTCCCCAGGATGGTTTGGGGGTCCCCCCCTGTCACCTGTAGACGGGTCCCAGGCGCCGGAACCCCCCCGGGGGTCCCCTGTCCCCCCTCCCCAGGTGTCCCCCAGGAGGATTTGGGGGGTCCCGTCCCCCCTCCCCAGGTGTCCCCAGGAGGATTTTGGGGGTCCCCAGGAGGGTTTGGGGGTCCCCAGGAGGGTTTGGGGGTCCCGTCCCCCTCCCCAGGTGTCCCCCCAGCCCCAGGACAGTTTGGGAGTCCCCAGGAGGGTTTGGGGGTCCCGTCCCCCTTTCCCGGTGTCCCCCCAGCCCCAGGGCAGTTTGGGGGTCCCCGGGAGGGTTTTGGGGTCCCCCCCTCAACTGTAGACGGGCCCGAGGCGCCGGATGCCCCCCCGAGGGTCCCGTCCCCCCTTTCCCGGTGTCCCCAGGTCCCGGGGTCCCCAGGAGGGTTTGGGGGTCCCCAGGACAGTTTGGGGGTCCCCAGGAGGGTTTGGGGGTCCCCCCTCACCTGTAGACGGGCCCCGAGGCGCCGGAACCCCCCGGGGGTCGCCAGGAGGTTTGGGGGTCCCGTCCCCCTCCCCAGGTGTCCCCCCAGCCCCAGGGCAGTTTGGGGGTCCCCAGGAGGGTTTGGGGGTCCCCAGGAGGGGTTTGGGGGTTCCCAGGACAGTTTGGGGGGTCCCCAGGAGGGTTTGGGGTCCCCAAGACAGTTTGGGGGTCCCCAGGAGGGTTTGGGGGTCCCGTCCCCCTTTCCCGGTGTCCCCCCAGCCCCAGGGCAGTTTGGGGGTCCCCATGGAGGGTTTTGGGTTCCCCAGGACTGTTTGGGGGTCCCCAGGAGGGTTTGGGGGTCCCGTCCCCCTTTCCCGGTGTCCCCTGGCCCCGGGAGGATTTGGGGGTCCCCAGGACAGTTTTGGGGGTCCCCCCTCACCTGTAGACGGGCCCGAGGCGCCGGAACCCCCCCTCCATGCGGCGGTGGAAGTCCTGGAAGCCCCCCCGGCCCCAGAGGCTCAGCAGCGTCACCCAGCGGCCGCCCCCCGGCCCGCGGCATCGCCTCCAAGGGGCGCGGCCCCCCCGGGCTGGGGGCGACCCCCCGGGTTTGGGGAGAGCCCCGGGCTTGGGGGAGACCCCCGAGCTGGGGGAGACCCCCGAGCTTGGGGAGACCCCCGGGTTTGGGGAGACCCCCGAGCTGGGGGAGACCCCCGGGTTTGGGGAGAGCCCCGGGTTTGGGGAGACCCCCGGGCTGGGGGAGACCCCCGAGATTGGGGAGACCCCCGAGTTTGGGGAGGACCCTCGAGCTGGGAGAGACCCCCGGGTTTGGGGAGACCCCCGAGCTGGGGGAGAGCCCCGGGTTTGGGGAGACCCCCGGGTTTGGGGAGACCCCCCGGGTTTGGGGAGACCCCCGAGCTGGGGGAGACCCCCGGGTTTGGGGGAGACCCCCGGGTTTGGGGAGACCCCCGAGTTTGGGGAGACCCCCGGGCTGGGGTGATCCCCCGAGCTCAGCGCCGCCGCGCCCCCCCGGCCCCACAGCCAGCCCGGGTGTTGCCAATGGCTGCCGGGACCCCCCAAACTGCCGGGGACCCCCAAACTGCCCCCCTGCTTATCGCTACGGGACCCCCAAACTACCGGGACCCCCAAACTGCCCCCCTTTTATGCCCTGTGGGACCCCCAAACTACCGGTCTACCCCCCAAACTGCCACCCCTGTTACCCCTGCGGGACCCCCAAACTGCCGGGACCCCCAAAGTGCCCCCCTTTTATCCCTGCGGGACCCCCAAACTGCCGGGACCCCCAAACTGCCCCCCTGTTACACCCTGCGGGACCCCCAAACTGCCGAGACCCCCAAACTGCCCCCCTTTTATGGCTGCGGGACCCCCAAACTTGCCGGGACCCCCAAACTGCCCCCTTTTATCCCTGTGGGACCCCCCGCCCCTGTTATCCCTGTGGGACCCCCCCGCCCCCTTTTATGGCTGCGGGACCCCCAAACTGCCGGGACCCCCAAACTGCCCCCTTTTATCCCTGTGGGACCCCCCGCCCCTGTTATCCCTGTGGGACCCCCCCCCCCTTTTATCCCTGCGGGACCCCCCTCCCCCCCCCCCTTTTATCGCCGCCCGCCAAGGCCGCCCGGGCGCGGGGGGAGGGGCCAGAAGGGAGGGGGGGGGTGGAGGGGGTCTGGGGGGGCCGAATGTGGGAGGGGGAGGGGGGAGACCCCCCGGAAATGGGGGAGACCCCCAGGTTGTGAGGGGGGGAGACCCCCGAGATGCGGGGTGGGGAGGGGCCTGAAGGGACCCCGGGTTTGGGGGTCGATCCCCCCGGTTCTGGGGGTCGGGACCCCCGGTTTTGGGGGTCGCTGTGGGGCGGTTTTGGGGGTCGGGGCCCCGGCCGGTTCTGGGGGTCGGGGACCCCCGGTTTTGGGGGTCGCTGTGGGGCGGTTTTGGGGGTTCGGGACCCCCCGGTTTTGGGGGTCGGGGGCCCCCCCCCAGTCTTGGGGGTCGGTGTGGGGGGCGGGTGTGGGGGGTCGCGCCCCTCGGTTTTTGGGGATCGATCGCCCCCGGTTTTGGGGGTCGATTCCCCCGGTTTTTGGGGGTCGCTCTGGGGCCGGTTTGGGGGTCGATCCCCCCGGTTTTGGGGATCGGGCTCGCCCCGGTTTTGGGGGGTCGCTGTGGGGTGGGTTTGGGGGTCGATCCCCCCGGTTTTGGGGGTCGGGTATGGGGCGCTTTTGGGGGTCGAATCCCCGGGTTTTGGGGGTCGATTACCCGGTTTTGGGGTTCGCACCACCCGGTTCTGGGGGGGGTCGCTGTGGGGCGGGTGTGGGGGTCGCGCCCCTCGGTTTTTGGGATCGATCGCCCCCGGTTTTGGGGGTCGGTATGGGGCGGTTTTGGGGGTCCGATTCCCCGGTTTTTGGGGGTCAGGCTCGCCCCGGTTTTGGGGGTCGCTGTGGGGCGGTTTTGGGGGGTCGCGCCCCTCGGTTTTTGGGATCGATCGCCCCCGGTTTTGGGGGTCGGGCCCCGCCGGTTTTGGTGGTCGGGCTCGCCCCGTTTTTGGTGTCCGATCCCCCCGTTTTTGGGGTTCGATCCCCCGGTTTTGGGGGTCGATGCCCCCGGTTTTGGGGTTCGCACCACCCGGTTTTGGGGGGTCGCTGTGGGGGCGGGTAGTGTGTGGGGGTCCGCGCCCCTCGGTTTTTGGGATCGATCGCCCCCGGTTTTGGGGGTCGGTATGGGGGCGGTTTTGGGGGTCGGGCTTCCCCCCGGTTTTGGGGGTCGGTGTGGGGCGGGCTTGGGGGGTCGATCCCCGCCGGTTTTGGGGGGTCGGGCCCCCGCCGGTTTTGGGGGGTCGGTATATGGGGCGGTGTTTTGGGGGTCGATTCCCCGGTTTTGAGGGTCGGGCTTCCCCCCGGTTTTGGGGGTCGCTGTGGGTCGGGTGTGTGAGGGGTCGCGCCCCTCGGTTTTTGGGATCGATCGCCCCCGGTTTTGGGGGTCGATTCCCCCGGTTTTGGGGGTCGCTGTGGGGCGGTTTTGGGGGTCGATCCCCCCGGTTTTGGGGGGGTCGCACCCCCCCGGTTTTTGGGGGTCGCTGTGGGGCGGGTTTGGGGGTCGATCCCCCCGGTTTCTGGGGGTCGCTGTGGGGCGGGTGTTTGGGGGTCGGGCCCGCCGGTTTTGGGGGTCGTATGAGGCTGTTTTTGGGGGTCGATCCCCCCGGTTTTGGGGGTCGGGACCCGCCGGGTTTGGGGGTCGATCCCCCCGGTTTTGGGGGTCGATTCCCCCGGTTTTGGGGTGTCGCTGTGGGGCGGGTTTGGGGGTCGGACCCCGCCGGTTTTGGGGGTCGGGCTCCTCCCGTTTTCGGGGGTCGCACCCCCCCGGTTTTGGGGGTCTGTGTGGGGGCGGTTTTTGGGGGTCGATCCCCGCCGGTTTTGGGGGTCGGGCTCCTCCCGGTTTCGGGGGTCGGGCTCCTCCCGGTTTCGGGGGTCGCACCCCCCCGGTTTTGGGGGTCGCTGTGGGGCGGGTTTGGGGGTCGATCCCCGCCGGTTTTGGGGGTTTGTGTGGGGCGTTTTTGGGGGTCGGGGCTCGCCCCGTTTTTGGGGGTCGTGTGTGGGGCGGGTGTGGGGGTCGCGCCCCTCGGTTTTTGGGATCGATCACCCCCGGTTTTGGGGGTCGGGCTCGCCCCGTTTTTTGGGGTCGATTCCCCCGGTTCTGGGGGTTGGGCTCGCCCCGGTTTTGGGGGGTCGCTGTGGGGGCGGGTTTGGGGGTCGGTCCCCCCGGTTCTGGGGGTCGGTCCCCCCCCGTTTTGGGGCTCCCTTTCCCCCCGGTTTTGGGGGTCGGTTCCCCGGTTTTGGGGCGGGTCGGGCTCCTCCCGGTTTCGGGGGTCGCAGCCCCTTCCGGTTTGGGGGTCAGGTGGTGGGGCGGTTTTTGGGGGGTCTGCTCCTGGTTTTGGGGTCCGACTCTCCGGTTTTGGGGCTCGGTTCCCCCCCGGTTCTGGGGGTCGGGCTCCCCCTGTTTTGGGGGTCGGTGGTGTGGGCGATTTTGGGGGTCGCGTCCCCCGGTTTTCACGTTTGATTCCCCGGTTCTGGGGTCGGTTCCCGGTTCTGGGGGTCGATCCCCACCCGGTTTTGGGGGTCGGTTCCCGGTTTCTGGGGTCGATCCCCCCGGTTTTGGGGGTCGGTTCCCGGTTCTGGGGTCGGTTTCCCGGTTTTGGGGGTCGGGTCGATCCCCCCGGTTCTGGGGGTCGGTTCCCGGTTTGGGTCTCGGTCCCCGGTTCTGGGGTCGGTTCCCGGTTTTGGGGGTCGGTTGTGGGGCGATTTTGGTGGGGGTCGGTTTCTCGGTGTTTGGGGTCTGCCCCCCCGGTTCTGGGGGTCGGTCCCCGGTTCTGGGGGTCGGTTCCCGGTTTTGGGGGGTCGGTGTGGGGCGATTTTGGGGGGGTCGGTTCTCGGTGTTTGGGGTCTGCCCCCCCGGTTCTGGGGTCGGTTCCCGGTTGTGGGGTCTGTTCCCGATGTTGGGGTCGGTTCCCGGGTTCTGGGGTCGGTTTCCCGGTTGTGGGGTCGGTTCCGGTTCTGGGGGTCGGTTCCCGGTTTTGGGGGTCGGGTCCGATCCCCCGGTTTTCTGGGGTCGGTTCCCGGTTCTGGGGTCGATCCCCCCGGTTTTGGGGGTCGGTGTGTGGGGCGATTTTGGGGGGTCGGTTCCCCGGTGTTTGGGGTCTGCCCTCCCGGTTCTGGGGTCGGTTCCCGATGTTCGGGTCGGTTCCCGGTTCTGGGGCTCGGTTCGCGGTTTGGGTCGCGGTTTCCCGGTTTGGGGTCCGTCCGCCCCCCCCTCCCGCCCCCGGTGCTGAGGGCCGGAGCTAAAAATAGCGCGGGGGGGGGCAGCGGGGGTCAGGGCCCGGCGCTGCTCGGGGGGGGCGGCCCTGGAGGGGGGGGCGGGGGGGGGACACCGGGGGGAGGGGACATCGGGGGG
Source organism: Calcarius lapponicus (assembly GCA_039654755.1). Taxonomy (NCBI): domain Eukaryota; kingdom Metazoa; phylum Chordata; class Aves; order Passeriformes; family Fringillidae; genus Calcarius; species Calcarius lapponicus. The sequence goes on along the minus strand of JBBFKN010000260.1, from coordinate 6,883 downwards.
ACACCGGGGGGACACCGGGGGGGACGTGGGAGACGCGGGAAGGGACACCGGGGGGAAAGCGAGGAGGACACCGGGGGGGACACCGGGGGAGGGACACCGGGAAAGGGGGGGGGACAGCGGTGAGGAGACACGGTGGGGGACACCGGGGAAAGGGGGGGACACCGGGAGGGGGACACGGGAAGGGACATCGGGGGGACACCGGGGGGGACACCGGGGGGCGAGGGGGGGACAGCGGTGGGGAAACACGGGAGGGACATTGGGGGGGACACCGGGGGGGGGACAGCGGTGGGGGACACCAGAGGTGGAAACACGGGGGGGACACCGGGAAAGGGGGGGGGACCACCGGGGGGGACACTGGAGGGACGCGGGGGGGGACGTGGGAGACACGGGAAGGGACACCGGGGTGACACGGGGGGGGACACCGGGAGGCGAGGGGGGGACAGCGGTGGTGGAAACACCAGGGGGGGGACACCGGGAAAGGGGGGAACACCGGGGGGGACACTGGAGGGACGCGGGGAAGGGACATCGGGGGACACCGGGGGGGGACACCGGGGGAGGGGGGGGACACGGGGGGACACCGGGGGAGAAAGCGAGGAGGGACATCGGGGGGACACCGGGGGGGACACCGGGAGGGGACACCGGTGGTGGAAACACGGGGGGGGACACCGGGGGAGGGGGACAATGGGGGAGGGGACAATGACGGGGGACACCGGGAGGACACCGGGAGGCGAGGGGGGGGACACGGTGGGGGGGACACGGTGGGGGACACCGGAGGGGACGTGGTGGGGGGGGAAACACGGGAGGGGGACAATGAGGGGGGGACACCGGGGGAGGGATAATGAAGGGGGGGGACATTGAGGGGGGACACCGGGGGGGACACCAGAGGTGGAAACACGGGGGGGACACCGGGAAGGGGGGAGGACACCGGGGGGGACACTGGAGGGACACGGGAAGGGACATCGGGGGGAAAGCGAGGAGGACACCGGGGGTGACACCGGGAGGCGAGGGGGGGACAGCGGTGAGGGGACACGGGGGGGACACCAGGAAAGGGGGGGGACACCGGGGGGGGACACTGGAGGGACACGGGAAGGGACACCGGTGGTGGAAACACGGGGGGGACACCGGGAAAGGCGGGGACACCGGGGGGGGACACTGGAGGGACGCGGGGGGACATCGGGGGGGACACCGGGGGGGGCGAGGGGGGGGGGACAGCGGGGGGGACACCGGGGGGGACACTGGAGGTGAGCGCGGGGGGACATCGGGGGGGACACCGGGGGGCGAGGGGGGGACAGCGGGGGGGGACACCGGGGGGAAAACGCGGGAGGGGACATCGGGGGGGACACCGGGGGGGACACCGGGAAAGGGGGGGACACCGGGGGGGACACTGGAGGGACGCGGGGGGGACGTGGGAAACGCGGGAAGAGGACATCTGGAGGCGAGGAGGACACCGGGGGGACACCGGGGGGGGACACCGGGATGGCGAGGGGGGGACAACAGTGGGGGGACAGCGGGGGGGGACACCGGGAAAGGGGGGGGACACTGGTGGGACACGGGAAGGGACATCGGGGGACCACCCGGGGGGGACATCGGGAGGCGAGGGGGGGACAGCGGTGGGGGGACAACCGGGGGGGACACCGGAGGTGGAAACACGGGGGAGACACCGGGGCGGTGACATTGTGGGGGGACATTGGGGGGGACACGGGGGGGGACACCGGGGGGGACCTGGAGGGGGAAACGGCGGGAGGTGACATTGGGGGGGGGGGGACACCGGAGGACGAGGGGGGGGGGACACGGGAGGGAGGGGGACAGCGGGGGGTGACATCAAAGGGGGGGACACGGGAGGGGGACACCGAGCGAGGGACACCGGGGGGGACATGGGGGGGACACCGGGGGGGGTGCGGGGACAACGGGAGGACGGGGGGGGACATGGAGCGGGGAAAACACGGGGGGGGACACGGGAGGGGACAGCGGGGGACACGGCGGGGGGGGGACGGGGGAAGACACCGGGGGGACACCGGGGGGACACCGGGGGGACATCGGGGGGGCACCGGATACCGGGGCGGGGGGGGGGGAATCCCGCGGCTCAGGGGTCTCCCGGGGGGGCGTCCGCGGTTCGGGGGTCTCCGGGGTCCCGTGGGTCGGGGGGTCCCCCGGGTGGGGGATCCCGGGGATCTCTCAGTTTCGGGGGTCCCGTGGGTTCGGGGGTCCCGGTGGTCCCGTGGGTCGGGGGTCCCTCGGGTGGGGGATCCCGGGGGTCTCTCAGTTTTGGGGGTCCCGCGGTTCGCGGGGGGTCCCGGTGGTCCCGTGGGTCGGGGGGTCCCTCGGGTGGGGGATCACGGGGGTCTCCGCTGTTTTGGGGGTCCCGCGGGTTCGGGGGGTCTCCCGGGGTGGGGGATCCCGGGGGTCTCTCAGTTTTGGGGAGGTCCCGTGGGTCAGGGGTCTCCGGGGTCCCGGTGGTCGGGGATCACGGGGGTCTCTCAGTTTTGGGGGTCCTGTGGGTCGTGGGTTTCCGGGGGTCCCGCGGTTCGGGGGTCCCGGTGGGTCCCGTGGGTCGGGGGTCCCTCGGGGTGGGGGATCCGGGGGTCTCTCAGTTTCGGGGGGTCCCGCGGTTCGGGGGGTCCCGGTGGTCCCGGTATCGGGGATTCACGGGTTCGGGGGTCCCGGAGGGTGGTCCCGGGGGGGTCCCGGGGGGTCGTTCGCGGGGGGCTCGGGGTGGGTCCCGGGTTGGGGTCCCGTAGGGGGGTCCCGGGGGGGGGTCCCGGTGGTCCCGGGGGTGGTCCCGAGGGGCGGAGCGGAGGCGGGTCCCGGGTTGGGGTCCCGGGGGGGGTTCCCGGTGGTCCCCGGGGGTTCCTGGGGGGGGTCCCAGAGGGGGTGGAGCGGAGGCGGAGGCGGGGGGCGGGTCCCGAGTTGGGGTCCCGGGGGGGGGGGTCCCGGGGGGGGTCCCGGGGGGGTCCCGGGGGGGCGGAGCGGAGGCGGAGCGGGGGCGGGTCCCGGGTTGGGTCCCGGGTTGAGGTTCCGGGAGGGGGGTCCCGGTGGTCCTGGGGGGATCCCAGGGGGGGTCCCGGTAGTCCCGGCGGGGGCGGAGCCGGGGGCGGGTTCCCGGGGGGTGGGTCTCGATTTGGGGGGTCCCGGCCGGGTTCCCGTACGGGGGTCCCGATGGTCCCCGTGGGGATCTCAGGGGTGTCCCGTAGGGGGGTCCCGGGAGGGGGGGGTGCCGGGGGGGTTCCCGGTGGTCCCGTGGGGATCCCAGGGGGGTTCCCGGTGGTCCCCGGCGGGGGGCGGAGCCGGGCGCGGTTTCTCGGGGGCGGGGGGTCTCGATTTGGGGGGTCCCCGGTGGTCCCTGGGGGCGGGTCCCGGGTTGGGGGTCCCGCGGGAGGTCGTGGGGGGGTCCCGGGGGTGGAGCCGGGGGGGGGTCCCCCGGTTGGGGTCCCGGGGCGGGTCCCCGGTGGCCCCCGGGGGTTCCTGGGGGGGGTCCCAGAGGGGGCGGAGCGGAGGCGGAGCCGGGGCGGGTCCCGGGGGGGGTCCCCGGGGGGTTCCCGTAGGGGGGTCCCGGTGGTCCCGGGGGCGGGTCCCGGGTTGGCGGGTCCCGGTGGTCCCGTTGGTGGCTCCGTGGGGGGTCCCGGGGGGGGGTCCCGGGTTGGGGTCCCGGGTTGGGGGTCCCGATGGGGGGGTCCCGGGTGGTCCCGTGGGGGGGTCCCACAGAGGGGGCGGAGCGGAGGTGGAGCCGGGGGCGGGTCCCGAGTTGGGGTCCCGGGGGGTTGATCCCGGGGGGGGGTCCCGGTGGTCCCCGGGGGTTCCTGGGGGGGGTCCCGGTGGTCCTGGTGGGGATCCCAGGGGGGTCCCGGTGGTCCCGGCGGGGGCGGAGCCGGGCGCGGGTCCCGGGGGGGGGGGGGTCCTCGATTTGGGAGGTCCCGATGGTCCCGGGGGGTTCCCGTACGGGGGTCCCGATGGTCCCGGGGGCGGGTCCCGGGTTGGGGTCCCGGGGTAGGTCGTGGGGGGGTCCCGGGGGTGGAGCCGGGGGGGTCCCGGAGATCCCGTGGGAATCCCCGGGGGGTCCCGGTGGTCCGGGTTGGGGGTCCCGGGGGTGTGGTCCCGTGGGGCGGAGCGGAGGCGGGGGGCGGGGTCCCGGGGGGGCGGAGCCGAAGCCGGGGGCGGGGGTCCCGGGGGGGTGTGGCCCCGTGGGGGGTGGAGCCGGAGCCGGGGTCCCGGGTTGGGGTCCCGGGGGGGTCCCCCGGGGGGGGTGTGGTCCCGGGGGGGGCGGGGTCCCGGGGGTGTGGTCCCGGGGGGGCGGAGCCGGGTTGGGGTCCCGGGTTGGGGTCCCGGGAGGGTCCCCGGGGGGGTCCCGGGGGCGGGGTCCCGTAGGGGGCGGAGCCGGGGCGGTCCCGGGGGTGTGGTCCCGTGGGGGGCGGAGCGGAGGCGGAGCCGGGGGGGTCCCGGGTGGGGTCCCGGTGGTCCCGGGGGGTGTGGTCCCGTAGGGGGGCGGGGGTCCCCGGGGGGGTGTGGTCCCGTGTGGGGCGGAGCGGAGGCGGAGCCGGGCGCGGGTTCGTCCCTTTATTGGCCGCGGGGGCCGGGGGGGGGCCGCGGGGGCCGCTTGTGCTTGTCCCTGAAATCCCTCGGATGCCCCCAAAACCCGGGGGCGGGGCCGCGCCCAGGTGAGTCCCAGGGGGGCGGGGCCGGGCCCAGGTGAGTCCCAGGGGGGCGTGGCCAGGCCCAGGTGTGCCCCCAGGGGGGGCGTGGCCAGGCCCAGGTGAGTCCCAGGGGGCGTGGCCAGGCCCAGGTGTGCCCCAGGGGGGCGGGGCCGCGCCCAGGTGAGCCCCAGGGGGGCGTGGCCAGACCCAGGTGAGTCCCAGGGGGGCGGGGCCAGGCCCAGGTGAGTCCCAGGGGGGCGGGGCCAGGCCCAGAGGGGGGCGTGGCCAGACCCAGGTGTGCCCCAGGGGGCGTGGCCAGACCCAGGTGAGTCCCAGGGGGCGTGGCCAGACCCAGGTGTGCCTCCAGGGGGGCGTGGCCAGACCCAGGTGAGTCCCAGGGGGGCCAGGCCCAGGGGGGCGTGGCCAGACCCAGGTGTGGCCCCAGGGGGGCGTGGCCAGGCCCAGGTGAGTCCCAGGGGGGGCGTGGCCAGGCCCAGGTGAGTCCCAGGGGGGCGGGGCCAGGCCCAGGTGTGCCCCAGGGGCGTTGGCCAGGCCCAGGTGAGTCCCAGGGGGGCGGGGCCGCGGCCCCAGGTGAGTCCCAGGGGGCGGGGCCAGGCCCAGGTGAGTCCCGGGGGGCGTGGGCCAGGCCACAGGTGAGTCCCAGGGGGGCGGGGCCAGACCCAGGTGAGTCCCAAGGGGGGCGGGGCCGCGCCCAGGTGAGTCCCAGGGGGCGTGGGCCAGGCCCAGGTTTGCCCCAGGGGGCGTGGCCAGGCCCAGGTGAGTCCCCGCCCACGAGCACAGAAGGGGGCGGAGCTCCCGGACCTGCAGTACCTGAATTGGGGGGAGGGGCCCAGCCCGGCCCCAGGTGAGGGGGGGACACACCTGGGACATATTTGGGGACACCTGTGGCACACCTGGGCACACCTGGGGACACACCTGTGACACACCTGGGGACACACCTGGGACACACCTGGGGGACACACCTGGGGACACACCTGGGCACCACCTGGGGACACACCTGGGACACACACTGGGGACACACCTGTGGCACACCTGGGCACATCTGGGCACCACCTGGGGACACACCTGGGGCAACACCTGGGGACACACTTGTGGCACACCTGGGCCACATCCTGGGCACACCTGGGGACCACACCTGGGGCACACCTGGGCACTATCTGGGGACACCCCTGGGGACACACCTGTGGCACACCTGTGACACACCTGGGGCACACCTGGGGGGTTGAGGGGGGGTGGGGGGCAGTGGGTGCGGCACCTGGGGCACCTGCGGGGATGCACCTGTGCAGGTGTGTGCAGGTGGTGTCCGGTGTGAACAGGTGTGTCAGGTGTGCGCAGGTGTGCAGAGGTGTGTGCAGGTGTGAACAGCTGTGTTCAGGTGTGTCCGGTGTGTGCATGGTGTGTACAGTTGTGCCAGGTGTGCACAGATGTGCACAGATGTTGTGCAGGTGTGTACACGCGTGTGCTGGTGTGTCAGATGCTTACAAGGTGTGTGCAAGCTGTGCTCAGGTGTGCACAGGTGTGCCCAGGTGTGCACAGGTGTGCGCAGGTGTGAGCAGGTGTGTACGGGTCTGTACAGGTGTGCACAGGTGTGTCAGGTGTGTGCAGGCGTGGAGAGGTGCATGCAAGTGTGTCAGGTGCTTACAGGTGTGTGCAGGTGTGTGCAGGTGTGTGTGCAGCTGTGCTCAGGTGTGCACAGGTGTGGGCAGCTGTGCTCAGGTGTGCACAGGTGTGGGCAGGTGTGTGTAGGTGTGTGTAGGTGTGTGCAGGTGTGTACAGGTCTGTACAGGTGTGTGCAGGTGGCCACAGGTGTGCACAGGTGTGTGCAGGTGTGTGCAGGCGTGTGCAGGCGTGGAGAGGTGCATGCAGGTGTGTATAGGTGTGTGAAGGTGTGTACGGGTGTGTGCAGGTGTGTACAGGTGTGCACAGGTGTGGAAAGGTGAGTGCATGTGTGTCAGGGTGCTTACAGGTGTGTGCAGGTGTGTACAGGTGTGCACAGGTGTACAGGTGTGTACAGGTGTGTCAGATGCTTACAGGTGTGTGCAAGGTGTGTACAGGTGTGTAAAGGTGTGGAAAGGTGTGTCAGGTGCTTACAGGTGTGTACAGGTGTGTACAGGTGTGTCAGGGGTGTGTCAGGTGTGTGCAGCACCTGTGACACCTGTGGGGACACCAGGCTGAGCGTGTACAGGGTCTGTCAGGTGTGTCTGTCAGGTGGTCAGGTGTGTCAGGTGTGTCTG
>JBBFKN010000259.1:0-57783 GCA_039654755.1 Calcarius lapponicus | reverse complement strand
GGAAACACAGCCCAGTGCAAGGTGTCTTTGTTGTGGCTCTGTGAGGCCCCTTCCTGCCCAAACCTGGATTCGTCAGGTTCGGGATTTGGGTTTTTTTGGTGTCTCCCAGGCCTCAACCTGCAGGAGCTCCCAGGGCGGCTGCCGACACTTTTCCTCCAGCTCCTGGGATCTGAGCCGTCCCACGGCGGAGATCCGCTCCGAGAGCCGCCCGCGCTCTCCTGCTGCCGCCGCGCGCGATGTCCCGCTCCAGCTGGGCCAGCCGGGCCAGGAGGAGCCGCTCCTGCTCCTCCAGGAGCTGCTGCAGCTCCCGGACCCCGCAGCGGACGCCGCCGCGCTCGGCCCTCCACCCGCTCCTGGCGCGCGGGACACACGAGGAGGGGCTGGGACGGGAGGGAAATGGCAGCAAGGTGGGCTGCGAGGGGGGGATTTGTCACCGCCAGGGCTCTGGGGGTTATCGACAGAAATTTTAATATTTTTTTAATATTTAATTATATATATAGATATAAATTATATCTATATATATAATTATATCTATCTATATATAATTTTTTTCCCCATTTCCTAGGTGGGGACTGCTGGCAAAGCGTTTTCCCATGGCCGTAAACTTTGCACGCCAAAAAAGGGCTCCAGACCTTTGGACGAGGGAAGGTGCAAAATAAACCCATAAAGAGATTAGTCAGAGATCAGGAAAGGAAAACAAGGCCAAGAAAAAAAAAAGCAATTGGGATGCTTCCCGTTTTCTGGGGATGCGCCCCACCTGTGAGCCCGTGGAAGGAGGCAAAGATCCTGGGAAAGAAATCAGGTTTGGGTTGGATAACTAAACTCGCCTTTGGACGAGGAAGGTGCAAAATAAACCCATAAAGAGATCAGAGAAAAGGAAAAACAAGGCGAAAAACAGAGATGCGATCGGGTGATTCCCGTTTTCTGGGGAATCTGGGGGTGCGCCCCACCTGTGAGCGTGTGGAAGGAGGCAAAAATCCACAATAACCTGCAAGATCCAGGTTTGGGTTGGATACCTAAACTCAGGCAGGGGGAAATTCCTCGCCGTGAGGGCGGCTGCGGGCACAGGTCAGCCCAGGTGTGCCCAGGTGTGCCCAGGTGTGCCCCAGGGTGGCCCGCAGGGACAAGGGAAGAGTCACCCACCAGCAACTCCGAGCTCTTCCTTCCTCGGCCGCTTTCAGCCCCAGCATCTTCTCTCTCCTGTCCCTGAGGATCTGCGCGTGGGCCTGGAATTTCTCCTGAGCGGGGCAGAAGCACCAGCCCCGGCTCGGTGCCTTTTTCCCGAGCGTGTGAGAAGCACCAAACCCGCTCGGTGCCTTTTTCCCGAGCGTGTGAGAAGCGCCAACCCGGCTCGGTGCCTTTTCCCGAGCGGCGCAGAAGCGCCAACCCCGACTCTGGTGCCTTTTTCCCGAGCGTGTGAGAAGCACCCCACCCCGGCTCGGTGCTTTTTTCCCGAGCGGGGCAGAAGCACCAACCCCGGCTCGGTGCCGTTTTTCCCGACCGGAGGGCAGAGGGCACCAACCCCGGCTCGGTGCCTTTTTTCCCGAGCTGGACAGAAGCACCAACCCCGGTTCGGTGCCTTTTTCCCGAGCGTGTGAGAAGCACCAACCCTGGCTCGGTGCCTTTTTCCGAGCGGGGCAGAAGCAACCAACCCCGGCTCGGTGCCTTTTTCTCGAGCGGGGCAGAAGCACCAACCCCCAAACTCGGTGCCTTTTTCCCGAGCGGGGCAGAAGCACCAACCCCGGCTCGGTGCCTTTTTCCCGAGCGGGGCAGAAGCACCAACCCCGGCTCGGTGCCGTTTTCCCGAGCGTGGCAGACAGCACCAACCCAGGCCTCGGTGCCTTTTTCCCGAGCGGGGCAGAAGGCACCAACCCCGGGCTCGGTGCCTTTTTCCCGAGCGGGGCAGAAGCACCCAACCCCGGCTCGGTGCCTTTTTCCCAAGTGTGTGAGAAGCACCAACCCCGGGCTCGGTGCCGTTTTCCCTCGAGCGTGTGAGAAGCGCCAACCCCGGCTCGGTGCCTTTTTCCCGAGCTGGACAGAAGCACCAACCCCGGCTCGGTGCCTTTTTCCTGAGCGGGGCAGAAGCACCAACCCCGGCTCGGTGCCTTTTTCCCGAGCGGGGCAGAGGCACCAACCCTGGCTCGGTGCCTTTTTTCCGAGCTGGGCATACGGCACCAACCCCAACTCGGTGCCTTTTTCTCGAGCGTGTGAGAAGCACCAACCCCGGCTCAGGTGCCGTTTTTCCCGAGCAGAGCAGAAGCACCAACCACGACTCGGTGCCGTTTTCTCCCGAGCGGGGCAGAGGCACCAACCCCGGCTCGGTGCCTTTTTCCTGAGCGGGTCAGAAGCACCAACCCGCACTCGGTGCCTTTTTCCTGAGCGGGTCAGAAGCACCAACCCCGGCTCGGTGCCTTTTTCCCGAGCAGAGCAGAAACAGCGCAACCTCCCGGCTCGAGTGCCTGTTTTTCCCGAGCAGAGCAGAAGCACCAACCCCGGCTCGGTGCCGTTTTCTCGAGCGGGACAGAAGCACCAACCCCAACTCGGTGCCTTTTTCTCGAGCGTGTGAGAAGCACACCAAGCCCGGCTCGGTGCCGTTTTCCCGAGCAGAGCAGACTAGCACCAACCACGACTCGGTGCCGTTTTCCCCGAGCGGGGCAGAGGCACCAACCCCGGCTCGGTGTGCCTTTTCCTGAGCGGGGTCAGAAGCACCAACCCCGACTCGTGTGCCTTTTTCCTGAGCGGTGTCAGAAGCACCAACCCCGCTCGGTGCCTTTTTCCCGAGCGGGCAGAAGCACCAACCCCGGCTCGGTGGCCTTTTTCCCGAGCAGAGCAGAAGCACCAACCCCGGCTCGGTGCCGTTTTCTCGAGCGGGACAGAAGGCACCACCCCCGGCTCGGTGCCGTTTTCCCGAGCAGAGCAGAAGCACCAACCCCGGCTCGGTGCCTTTTTCCCGAGCATGTGAGAAGCACCAACCCCGGCTCGGTGCCTTTTTCCCCATCCGGCCACACCGGGAGTGCGGCTGTCACCCAACGGGGCGGAAAGCGCCGAAATCCCGACTTTTCCAAGGAAAACCACGCTCCACCCCGGCTTCCCTCTCCTCCCTCCTCCCCAGCAGCACACGGACATCCTCACCTTGTGCTCCGTGCGCCGCTTCCTCGATGGGAGGCGCGGCGTGCAGCCGGTGCTCCGGGGAGCGGGCGGCACTCGCGGCACACGGGGCTCTGCTCCGTCCTCGCAGAACAGCTTCAGAGCCTCGCCGTGCTTCGGGCAGAGCCGCTCGCCGTGCCGGGCTCGCCCGCGGAGGCTGAGCGCGCTGCGCGACGCGGATGAATGCCGGCCAGGCTCCGCGTTTGGGTCTCAGGCCTGCGCTCCGCGGGGCCGCCTCCCGGCAGGCGCGGGCAGCGGGAAGCTGTCCCGGGAGCTCCGCCAAGCAGCGCTCGATGCACGCCCGGCAGAAGTTGTTGGCCGCAGTGGATGGACGAACGGGCTCCTGGAAGAGCCCCGAGGCACAGCGGGCACGAGGCTTCGGCGCGGAGCTCGGCCATGGCCGCGCCGCCGGCACCGGAGCGGCTCCGACCCGGTTCCGTCTCGGGTCCGTCTCGGTCCGCCCCGGTTCCGTCTCGGTGGTCCTCCTCGGGTCGGGACCCGGTTCCGTCTCGGGTCCTCCTCTGGGTCGGGACCCGGTTATCCGTTTCGGGTCCTCCTCGGGTCCTCTCCGGTTCCGTCTCGGCTCCGCCTCGGTTCCACCTCGGGTCCTCCTCGGGTCCTACTCCGGTTTTCCGATCTCGGGTCCTCCTCGGTTCCTCTCCGGTTCCGCCTCGGTTCCGCCCCGGTTCTGTCTCGGGTCCTCCTCGGTTCCGCCTCGGGTCCTCCTCGGGTCCTCCTCGGTTCCGCCCCGTTTCCGCCACGGTTCCGTCTAGGTTCCGTCTCGGGTCTCTCCTCGGGGTCCTTCTCGGGTCCTCCTCGGGTCCTCTCCGCTTCCGACTCGGTTCCGCCCCGGTTCGTCTCGGGTCCTCGCTCGGGTCGGACCTCGGTTCCGTCTCGGTTTCCGCCCCGGTTCTGTCTCGGGTCCTCCTCGGGTCCTCCTCGGTTCCGCCCGGTTCCGTCTCGGGCTCCTCCTCGGTCTTCGCCCCGGTTCCGTGTCGGGTCCTCTTCGGGTCCTCTCCGGTTCCGCCCCGGTTCCGTCTCGGGTCCTCCTCGGGTCGGACCCGGTTCCGTCTCGGGTCTCCTCGGTTTCGCCCCGGTTCCGTGTCGGGTCCTCCTCGGGTCCTCTCCGGTTCCGCCCCGGTTCCGTCTCGGGTCCTCCTCGGGTCGGACCCGGTTCCGTCTCGGGTCCTCCTCGGTTCCGCCCCGGTTCCGCCTCCGGTCCCGCCTCTGTTCCGCCTCGGTTCAGCCCCGGTTCGGCTCGGGTCCTCCTCGGTTCCGCCCCGGTTTCCGCCCCGGGTCCTCCTCGGGTCCTCTCCGGTTCCGTCTCGGTTCCGCCCCGGTTCCGTCTCGGGTCCTCCTCGGTTCCGCCCCGGTTCGGCCCCGGTTCCGCCTCCCCCGCGGCCGCGGCGGCTCGCTTCCCGCACGGCGCTGCGGGATGTGGAGCGGGAGCGGAGCGGCTGCGCCGCTGAGATGAGCCGGGCTCGGCGCCGGGCGTGGCGCGGGGCGGTTTGGGGCTGGGGCTAAAACCGGGCTTAGCCACCGGCTTGTCTGGAACCGGGTCTAATAACCGGGCTTGGCACCGGGTCTAATACCGGGCTTGGCACCGGGGCTAATACCGGGCTTGGCACTGGATTTGATACCGGGTCTAATACCGGGCTTGGCACCGGGGCTAACACCGGGCTTGACAACCGGGTTTGGCAACTGGGTCTTATACCGGGGCTTGGCACCGGGTCTAACACCGGGTTTGGCACCGGGTCTAATACCAGGTCTAATACTGGGCTTGGCACCGGGTCTAAATACCGGGCTTGGCACTGGGCTTGGCAACCGAGTCTAATCTTGGCACCGGGTCTAATACTGGCTTGGCACTGGTTTGGCACCGGGTCTAATACCGGGCTGGCACCGTTTGTCTGGCACGGTGTCTAATACCGGGCTTGGCACTGGGTTTGGCACCGGGTCTAATACCGGGCTTGGCACCGGGTTGGCACCCTGGGTCTAATACGGGCTTAGCACCGGTTTGTCTGGCACGGCTGTCTAATACCGAGCTTGGCACTGGATTTGATTACCGTGTCTAATAACCGGGCTTGACACTGGGTCTAACACCGGGCTTGGCACCGGGTTAGGCACTGGGTCTAATACCGGGCTTGGCACCGGGTTTGGCACTGGGTCTAATACCGGGTCTAATACTGGGCTTGACACCGGGTCATAATACCGGGCTTGCGCACTGGGCTTTGGCACTGGGTCTCATACCGGGCTTGGCACCGGGTTTGGCACCGGGGCTCTAATATCGGGTGTAATACTGTGCTTGGCACCGGGTCTAATACTGGGCTTGGCACTGAGTCTCTAATCTTGGCACTGGGTTTGGCACCAAGTCTAATACCGGGTTTAGCACTGGATCTAATACCAGATCTTGGTACCTAGCTTGTTTGGCACCGGGTCTAATACCGGGCTTTGGCACTGGAATTTGATTACCGGGTCTAATAACCGGGCTTGGCACCGGGTTTGGCACCGGGTCTAATACGGGTTTAGCACTGGATCTAATACCCAGACTTGGTACCAGCTTGTTTGGCACTGGGTCTTATACTGGCTTGGCACCGAGTTTGGCATGGGTCTAATACCGGGCTTGGCACCGAGTCTAATCTTGGCGCTGGGTTTGGCACCAAGTCTAATACCGGGCTTGGCACTGGGTCTAATACCGGGCTTGGCACCGGGTTTGGCACTGGGTCTAATACCGGGTCTAATACTGGGCTTGGCACCGGGTCTAATACCGGGCTTGGCACCGAGTCTAATCTTGGCACTGGGTTTGGCACCAAGTCCTAATACCGGTTTAGCACTGGATCTAATACTGGACTTGGTACCAGCTTGTTTGGCACCCGGGTTTGGCACCGGGTCTAATACAGGGCTTGGCACTGGGCTTGGCACCGGGTCTAATACCGGGCTTGGCGCTGAGTCTAATCTTGGCACTGGGTCTAATACCGGGCTTGGCACCGGGGTTTGGCACTGGGTCTAATACTGGGCTTGTCACCGAGTCTAACTTCGGCACTGGGGTTGGCACCAAGTCTGTATACCGGGCTTAGCACTGGTCTAATACCGGACTTGGTACCAGCTTGTTTGGGCACTGGGTCTAATACCGGGCTTGGCAACCGGTTTGGCACTGGGTCTAATACTGGGCTTGGCACCGAGGCTAATCTGCTGGCACTGGGTTGGCACCAGTCTAATTACGGGTTTAGCACTGGGTCTAATACCGGGCTTGGCACCGAGTTTGGCACCGGGTTTGGCACCGGGTCTAATACCAGGTTTGACAGCGGGCTAATACCAGGCTGTGGCACCAGGTTTGTCCATCATTTACCGGGCTCGGGTGTGAATCCACCCGCGGCTCCTTTATTCACTCCTTTTTCCCCCCAAAAATCACCCAGGGAAAGACGAGAGGCTGCCCAGGAGGTCGGGACCAGGAACCCGCCTGGTTTCGCTGCTTTCAATTTATTTATTTTGAATTTACTCATGATAATTTCCTTTACACGCGTGTTTAATTCATTGAGTCGCTCCTAGGTCATTAATTGAAGGGCAGAGCTTGGGGTAATTCTCGGCTCATCCTTGCTGCCTCATCCCGATTGCTTCAGAATTCCCAAATTCCCCATTTTTCAGGCACTTCGACCCCCCCACACACGTGTGCAGCTACCAGCGCCTTTATTCAAAAAATCATTTTCTTATTGTTAATTTCACTTCTCCTTTTACACAGGAAATCGCTTCTCTCGCGGCTCGGGCGGCTGACCACAGACCTTCTTATTTGTTAACTTTATTTTTAACTTTGCTTTTTGTCTCCTAGAGCTCCCCGGACAAGTGCAAGAAGCCACCGGAAACTCGGGGCTGGTACCGAAGTGATGATTTTTTTTTCTTTTTTTTAATTTTTTGAGGAAATCGGTCAAAACCTCACCCGCCGTTATTCCTGTGAGAGAGTTTTTTTTGGGGGGTTCTGGGTTTTCCGGTGCTCGGAACATTCAGACTGAAACCTGGGGGAGGCAGGCGTTGGTGCTGAGAAACATCTTTTTCAGGGGAAAATAAAGCTCAATACAAAATTCCCTAACATCTAGATTTAAACTTGTTTTTTAAAAAAACTGCGAGGACAAGGGCGGAGTTCCAGCCTGATGGATGCAGGTCCTCCATCCTCAGCCCCCAAGCGGGACCAGGGGTTTGGGACCACGCAGGACCAGGATTTTGGGGCAAATCGGGAGGATTTTTGGCCCACCTCCCACCTCTCCATCTTCAGCCCAGGAATTTGGGGCCAATCGGGAGGATTTTGGCCATGGCCTCCCACCTCCCATCCTCAGCCCCAGGAATTTGGGGCTAAATCAGGAGGATTTTTGGTCACTCCACCCTCCATCTTCAGGAATTTGGGGCCAATCAGGAGGATTTTGGCCACCTCCACCCCTCCCATCCTCAGCCCCACGCGGGACCAGGGGTTTGGGACCACGCAGAACCAGGATTTTGGGGCAATTCAGGAGGGTTTTTGGCAACTCCCGCCCTCCATTCCCAACCCCTCCGGGGGCCGGAATTTGGGGCCAATTGAGAGGATTTTGGCCACCTCCCGCCTCCATACCCCAGCCCCCCGACGCAGGACCAGGAGTTTGGGGCCAATTGGGAGGATTTTGCCACCTCCCACCCTCCATCCTCAGGAGTTTGGGCTCAATCAAGGAGGATTTTGCCGCCTCCCGCCCCTCCATCCCAGCCCCACGCTGGAACCAGGGGTTTGGGGCCACGCAGGACCAGGATTTTGGGGCCAATGGGAGGACTTATGGCCACCTCCCACCCTCCATCCTCAGGAGTTTGGGGCCACAATCGGGAGGATTTTGGCCGCCGCCTCCGCCCTCCATCCCCAGCCCCTCCGGGGGCCGGAATTTGGGGCCAATTGAGAGGATTTTGGCCGCCTCCCGCCCTCCATTCCCAACCCCTCCGGGGGCAGGAATTTGGGGCCCAATTGAGAGGATTTTGGCCACCTCCCACCCTCCATCCTCAGCCCCACGCGGGACCAGGATTTTGGGGCCATTTGGGAGGATTTTGGCCACCTCCCACCCTCCATCCTCCATCCCCTCCGGGGGCAGGAAGGCGACGCCTCTCCCGGTGCGGGGTCGAAACCGAAGAGCGGCGGCGGCGGCCGGCGGCCTCCCGCAGCCCGGGCAGCGCCATGGACGAGCTGCCGGGCGAAGCCTCGTGCCCGATCTGCCGGGAATATTTCCGCGGCCCGTGTCCATCCACTGCGGCCACCACTTCTGCGGGCGTGCATCGAGCGCTGCTGGGAGTGGCCCACGGCCGGGTTCGCCTGCCCGCGCTGCCGGGACACGGCCCCGGAGCGGAGCCTCCGCCGAGCCCGGAGCTGCAGCGGGTGCTGGAGCTCGCCCGGCGCCTGAGCCGCGGGAGAAGCGCTGAGAACCGAGGAGGGAGGAGGGAGGAGGAAGGGTGTCGGAAGAGCACCGGGAGCCGCTGGAGGCTTTCTGCAAGGAGGACGCGGCTCTGCATCGTGCGCGATCTGCCGCGAGTCGCGGGCGCACTGCGGGCACCACGGTGCTGCCGCTGCGGCTCGAGCGAGTGCGCGAACTACCAGAGTAATTTCGGTTTCCAAAAATTCCGAAAAATTCCATAAATGTCCCCATCCCAAAAACTGAAGGGGACGGGGCGCGCTGCGCTGCTTCTGCTCTCTCTGCTTCTCCGCCGAGGCTGGAGGGATCGGGGTTTTCATCCTCTTCCTCATCCTCTTCATCCTCTTCATCCTCTTGCATCCTCTTCATGCTCTTCATCCTCTTTCATCCTCTTCATCCTCTTTCATCCTCTTCATCCGTCTTCATCCTCTCTCCATCCTCTTCATGCTCTTCATCCTCTTCATCCTCTCATTCTCTTCATCCTCTTCATCCTCTATTCTGTCCTCTTCATCCTCTTCATCCTCTCCATCCTCTTCATCCTCTTCATGCTCTTCATCCTCTTCATCCTCTCCATCCTCTTCATCCTTCTTCATGCTCTTCACTCTCTTCATCCTCTTCATTCTCTTCATCCTCTTCATCCTCCTCGTCCTCTTCATCCTCTTCATTCCTCTTCATCCTCTTCACTCCTCTCCATCCTCTCCGTCCTCTTCGTCCTCTTCGTCCTCTTCATCTCTCCATCCTCTTCATCCTCTTCATTCTCTCCATCCTCTCCGTCCTTCTTCATCCTCTTCATCCTCTTCATTCTCTCCATCCTCTTCATCCTCTTCATCCTCTTCGTCCTCTTCATCCTCTCCATCCTCTTCATCCTCTCCATCCTCTTCAATCCTCTCCATCCTCTTCATGCTCTTCATCCTCTTCATCCTCTTCGTCCTCTCATCCTCTTCGTCCTCTCCGTCCTCTGCTCATCCTCTTCATCCTCTTACACTCCTCCTCATCCTCTTCATCCTCCTCCCGCCGCGGAGTTCCGGCCTCGCTGTCCAGCTCCAGCGGACGATCTGCACGCAAATCCTAAATCTGCAGGAATGTGGGCAAAAAAGAGCGGGATTTTTTTCCTGGAGCCCAAATCCCTAAATCTGCAGGAATGTGGGGCAAAAAAGAGCGGCGATTTTTTTTCCTGGAGCCCAAATCCCTAAATCTGCAGAAAAGGGGCAAAAAAAGAGGGGGATTTATTTTCCTGGAGCCCATCCCTAAATCTGCAGGAAAATGGGCAAAAAAGAGCGGGATTTTTTCCCTGGAGCCCAAATCCCTAAATCTGCTAGGAAAAATGGCAAAAAAGAGCGGGATTTATTTCCCTGGAGCCCAAATCCCTAAATCTGCAGGAATGAGGCAAAAAAGAGTGGGATGTCACTGGAGCCCATCCCTAAATCTGCAGGAAAATGGGCAAAAAGAGCGGGTATTTCCCTGGAGCCCATCCCTAAATCTGCAGGAAAATGGGCAAAAAGAGCAGGACGATTTCCCTGGAGCCCATCCCCCTAAATCTGCAGGAAAATGGGCAAAAAGAGCAGGACGATTTCCCTGGAGCCCATCCTAAATCTGCAGGAAAATGGGCAAAAAGAGCGGGACGATTTCCCTGGAGCCCAAATCCCCAAATCTGCAGGAATAAGGGCAAAAAAGAGCGGGATTTATTTTCCTGGAGCCCATCCCTAAATCTGCAGGAATAAGGGCAAAAAAGAGGGGGATTTCCCTGGAGCCCAAAATCCCTAATCTGCAGAAAAATGGGCAAAAAGAGTGGGACGATTTCCCCTGGAGCCCATCCCTAAATCTGCAGGAATAAGGCCAAAAAAGAGGGGATTTCCCCTGGGGTCCATCCCTAAATCTGCAGGATAAATGGGCAAAAAGAGCTGGGATTTTCCCTGGAGCCCATCCCTAAATCTGCAGGAAAAATGGGCAAAAAAGAGTGGGATTTCCCTGGAGCCCAAATCCCTAAATCTGCAGGAAAATGGGTGCAAAAAAGAGCGGGGATTTTCCCTGGAGCCCATCCCTAAATCTGCAGGAGAAATGGGGCTAAAAGAGCGGGGACGATTTACCCTGGAGCCCATCCCTAAATCTGCAGGAATGTGGGCAAAAAAGAGCGGGATTTTTTTCCTGGAGCGGAAGGACACCGGCACTCCAACCCCTGCCCCAGAAGTGAGGTTTGATAGACGTTCGCCATCTCCAGAAAAACGAATTCTTTACATTTCTTCCTTCCCTCTGGAACAAATCAAGGCTGGGCTGCAAACCCTGAAGGACGACAGGGACAAACTCCTGGAGCTCCGGGAGCTGAAATGAGGAGAAACTGGGAGTGTTTTGGTAAATGCCGATGGCGCGATTTATTGAAAATATGGATGATTGATTTAGTACCGATACCCAAACTCTGACAGTCAAAGTTCTTCTGGCAGTTTAAAGTTAGAAAGGGAATGTTTATTGCAGGACATGTCCTTCAAATACACACCGCAAATTACAGGTGAATCACAGAGTCCTTTTATCTTAAAGTTGTTTGAAGTACACAAATCACAAATGCGTGTTCATAATTTCGGTACATCCCAGCTTCTGTGTGGTAATTAGTTCAAAATTAGCGTGTGTGGTTTTTCCTCGAAATGGGTCGGTGGTCCCAAATGATGGAAGTCAATGGAGGTGCTTCTCGTTCTGCCCTTTCTCATTTTCGATGCAAATCTGACAATGAACCCTTGGTGGAACTCCCATTCCCCATCTTCAGTTGTTTCAGAACAGAGTCCCAACAATTGTCTGATGTTCCTTAAAAACCCATTTATCAGTTTCTATATGTCTTCATTATAAACCCAGCGAACCAATCTATCAATTCATTATAAACCCAGCGAACCAATCTATAAATTAATTATAAACCCAGTTAACTAATCTGCCAATTCATTATAAAACCCAGTTAACCAAGCAATCAATTCATTATAAACCCAGTTAACCAAGCAATCAATTCGTTATAAACCCAGTTAACCAAGCAATCAATTCATTAAAACCCAGTTAACCAATCTATCAATTCATTATAAACCCAGTTAACCATGCAATCAATTCACTATAAACCCAGTTAACCAATCTATCAGTTCATTATAAACCCAGCTAACCAATCTATCAATTCATCATAAACCTGGCTAACCAAGCAATTAACAAGCAATCAATAATTAGTTAACCACTAACTCCTAACTTCATCAAGGCCTACCCATTTATTTTGATTAACCTCCAATAAACCTTAATCTCTAACTAAAACCTCAGCTCCTATAAAATCACCTAAATTCCTAAAATTTATGTCTCGGGGCGGGGGGTGTCTCTCGATGGAGAAGGAGGAGGCCGTCTCTGGGGCTGGGTTCTCTCTCTCTTTCTTTTTTGGACCAAAATCCCAAATCTCTGCTTCCGCAGGAGGAGACTCGGAAGGTCCGAGCAAGGCAGCGGATCCTGTCCCGGTTCCAGGCGCTGCGCCTCGGCCTGGAGGAGCTGTCCCGCCGCCTCCTGGCCCGGGCTGCGCGGACCTGGAGAGCGACATCGGGAGGGTCCAGGAGGAAAAGGAGGTGACGAGGCTGACGCAGGAGATCTCCCGGGCTGGAGAGCCGACGTCCAGGAGCTGGAGGAGTAAGCGGCGGGCAGCCGGGCCTAGGAGGCTTCCTGCAGGTGACGGCGAGGCGGGCCTGGGCTCTGCGGCCGGGCACAGCCACCCCGAGATGGGCTGGAATGGTCTCTCTTCCCAGAGGAAGACCCTTGTCCCGAGAAAAGCTCGGAAAGTTTCTTTTCCCAAAGTTTCTTGTCCCGAGAAAAGTTGGAAAGTCTCTTAGAGAAGTCGGAAAATCTCTTAGAGAAGTTGGAAAGTCTCTTGTCCAGAGAAAGTCTCTTGTCCTGAGAAAAGTTGGAAACTTGTCTTTTCCCAAAGTTTCTCTGTCCCGAGAAAAGTCGGAAAGTCTCTTAGAAAAGTTGGAAAATCTCTTTTCCCAGAGGAAGTCTCTTGTCCCGAGAAAAGTCAGAAAGTCTCTTAGAAAAGTCGTAAACTGTCTTCTAGAAAAGTTGGAAAATCTCTTTTCCCAGAGGAGAAGTTTCTTGTCCCAAGAAAAGTCGGAAAAATCCTCTTTTCCCCAAAGTTGTCTTGTCCCAAGAGAAGTTGGAAAGTCTCTTAAAGAAGTAGTTGGAAAGTCTCTTTTCGTCAGAGAAAGTCTCTTGTCCCGAGAAAAGTCAGAAGGTCTCTTAGAGAAGTCGAAAGTTTCTTTTCCCAAAGTCTCTTGTCCCGAGATAAAGTCGGGAAACTCTCTAGAAAGTCGGAAACTCTCTTTTCTCAGCCGAGAAGGAGTCAGAGCTCTTCATTTCTCATTCTCAAGGTTGTTTATTGAGAATTGGGCATTAATATTATTTATTGTTTATTATCAATACAGTTTTTTCTCCAGTCCAGCCGAGGTCCTCTCAGCAGGACAGTCCAGGCACTCTGCCCGCCCCTGGGGCAGGTGTTATCTTTTTACACAATAACTACAACGTTTTACATCTTCAATATTCAGAAACTACAACATTTAAATTGAACTACAATATTAAAATTTAAAATAAAAAACCTACAATAATAAAATTAAATAGACAGTGAGCTTCTTCTCTCACACCAATCCAAAAGTGCCCAACATCGCAGCAGAGGATGGAGGCCAAGAAGAAGAAGAAGAAGAAGAAGAAGAAGGAGAAGAAGAAGAAGAAGAAGAGAAGAAGGAGAAAGGAGAAGAAGACAAGAAGAAGATAGGAGAAGGAAGAAGAAGAAGAAGAAGAAGAAGAAGAGAGAAGGAGAAGAAGAAGAGCGAAGAAGGAAGAAGAAGAAGGAGAAGGAGAAGAAGAAGAAGAAGAAGAAGGAGAAGAAGAAGAAGAAGAAGAAGAAGAAGAAGAAAGAAGAAGAAGAAGAAGAAGAAGAAGAAGAAGGAGAAGAAAAGAAGAAGAAGAAGAAGGAGAAGAAGGAGAAGAAGAAGAAGAAGAAGAAGGAGAAGAAGAAGGAGAAGAAGAAAGGCTGGACATGCCCAGATCCCTCCCTCTCGCCCCTGAAACCCCATTCTAAAAACCCCAAAATCTGCTTTTTTTCACATAATTTCCGAGTGACTTCACCGTGCCCTGTGTCCCTTCTCTCCCCCTCCAGGACATCAGCAGCACCTTGAGCAGGTGAGGCCGGGGCTTCCTGAGCTCCAAAATATTGGGTTTGCGGCCAAATCCCCCGTTTGGCCTCATTTAGAGACCAAAATATTCGGTTTTGTGCCCAAATCTGTGGGATTTCCCTCCGGGGTGGATCCTCAACCTCTTTTTTCTCCCTCAGCCTTGGAAATGAAAATTTCCAGCTGCCCCCGTCGCCTCTTCCAGAGCTGGAAAAGAAAATTCACGTTTCAGGGAGGAAAACGTTCTCCTGGAGGAGACGCTGAGGAGCGTCCGAGGTATTGGGGGATGAAGAGATGAATTTCATTTATTTTAATTACATATAAAAATTGCATTATGAGTTTAACAATTCGATTTAAAGATTTATTATAAGCTTGTTATGTAATTATTATGCAGACGTGCATCCATCAATTATATCTGTGCACTCAGAGCATAGGCCGTGTATTTATTGTCATTATTTTAACTGCAGTTAATTAGCGTTTTTATTGCCATTTATTGTAAAAATCCTGGATTTTTTTAATCAGGTCCGTGTCTCCCCTTCCTCCCCTTGTTGTTTTTCTCCTAGACATCCTGGCCTTCGAGCTGCCGGAGAAAAGTGAGTCCCTGGGATGGGGGGGAAATGAAGGAAATGAGGGAAAATGAGGGGGGAAATGAGGGGAAATGATGTTAAAATGAAGGGAAATGAGAGGAAAACTGAGGGGAAAATGATGGGAAATGATGGGAAAATGAGGGGAAATGATGGGAAAATGAAGGGCAATGAGTGGAAATGATGGAAATGGGAAAATGAAGGGAAATGAGTGGGAAATGATGGGAAATGATGGGAAATCAGGGGAAAGTGGGAAAATTAAGGGCAATGAGTGGGAAAATGAAGGAAAATGAGTGGAAAATGATGGGAAATCAGGGGAAAGTGGGAAATGAAGGGCAATGAGTGGGAAATGACGGGAAAATGAGGGGAAATGATGGGAAAATGAGGGGAAATGACGGGGAAAATGAAGGGCAATGAGTGGAAAACTGAGGGGAAAAGTGAAGGAAAATGATGGGAAAATGAAGGGAAATGAGTGGGAAATGATGGGAAATGAGTGGAAAAATGATGGAAAATGATGGGAAAATGAGGGGAAATGACGGGAAACTGAAGGGCAATGAGTGGAAACTGAGGGGAAAATGATGGGAAATGAGTGGAAATGATGGGAAAATGAAGGGAAATGAGTGGAAAATGATGGAAATGATGGGAAAATGAAGGGAAATGAGTAGAAAATTATGGGAAATGATGGTAAAATGAAGGGAAATGAGGGGAAACCGAGGGGAAATGAAAGGAAGAGCCCCGCGCGGGCAGGCGACGCACGGAATCCCCTCTGCCGCAGTGACGCTTGACGCTGGACCCCCAGCACCGCTCACCCCCGGCTGCCTCGTGGCGCCCGACGGGAGCAGCGTACAGCTGGGAAAGCGCCCGGGACCCTCCCGGGGACGGAGCCGAACCGGGAACCCGACCGCACCCTCTGACCCCGACCCTCCGTGCTCGGCCGCGTAGGGCGTCACGGGCGGGAGGCGCTGCTGGGACGTGCAGGTGGCCCCAGAGGGGTCCTGGGCACTGGGGGTGTGCCAGGGAGACCCCGGGAGTGGGGCAGAGACCCTCGGGAATGGGGCAGAGACCCCTGGGAATGGAGCAGAGACCCCCGGGAATGAGGCAGAGACCCTCGGGATTGGGGCAGGGACCCTCGGGAATGGTGGTAGCGAGACCCATGGGAATGGGGTAGAGACCCCTTGGGAATGGGGTAGAGACCCTTCGGGTTTGGGGCAGAGACCCCGGGATTGAGGCAGAGACCACCGGGAATGGGGCAGGGACCACCAGGATTGGGGCAGAGACCTTCGGGAATGGGGTAGAAGACATCCATGAGTGGGGCAGGGACCACCAGGATTGGGGCAGAGACCCCCGGGAATGGGGCAGGGACCCCCGGGAATGGGGCAGGGACACCCATGAGTTGGGGCAGAGACCCTCGGGATTAGGGCAGGACCCTCGGGATTGGGGCACAGATCCTTGAGAATGGGGCAGGGACCCTCTGGAATGGGGCAGGGACCACCAGGATTGGGGCAGGGACACCCGGGAATGGGGCAGGGACCCTCGGGATTGGGGCAGGGACCCCTGGGAATGGGGCAGAGACCCTCGGGAATATGGGGTAGAGACATCCATGAGTGGGGCAGGGACCCACCAGGATTGGGGCAGAGACCCTCGGGAGTGCGGCAGAGACCCTCGGGAAATGGGGCAGGGACCCTCGGGATTGAGCTCAGAGACCCTCGGGAGTAGTGCAGGGACCCCTGGGAATGGGGCAGGGACCACCAGGATTGGGGCAGAGATCCTCAGGGATCGGGGCAGAGACCCTTGGGACTGGGGTAGTGAGACCCTCGGGTTTGGGGTAGAGACCCCCGGGATTGAGGCAGAGACCACCGGGAATGGGGCAGGGACCACCAGGATTGCGGCAGAGACCCTCGGAGTGGGGCAGGGACCTCCGGGAATGGGGCAGAGACCCCGGGATTGGGGCAGGGACCCCCGGGATTGGAGCAGATGAGGGCAGAGACCCTCGGGAATGGGGCAGAGACCCCCGGGATTGGGGCAGGGACCCCTGGGAATGGGGCAGATGGGGCAGGGACCCTCGGGAATGGGCAGAGACCCCCGGAAGCCCCGAGTGGGAGCTCTGGTCCATGGGGCTCTGCCAGGGCCAGTTTCTGGGCTCTCACCTCCCTGGAGCGCATCCCGCTGTTCCCGGCCCGGGCGCCCAGCAGGGTCAGGGTGGCCCTGGACTACGAGAGGGGCCAGGTGGCTTTTTTCGACGCCGGACCAGCAGGATTTCGATCTTCGCCTTCCCGGCGGCCTCGTTCCAGGGGCAGAGAGTCCGGCCCTGGTTCCTGGTGTGGGGAGAGGGCGCCCGGATCACCCTGTGCCCCTGAGCTCCCCCAAATCCCGAGGTTTTCTCACCATTCCCGGGTTCTCCCGGGGTTTTGTGTCTGCGGAGTCTCTGAGCGTCCTCGGATTGTCACCCCCAAAATCTGGGGGCTGAAAACGGAGCTAAATCTGTCCCACCCCATCCTGCGCCACCCCAATCCCTTTTCTCTCCTCCCCTCTGGCTTTGGATGAATTAAAAACCCCAAAATTAGCATGTTTTAGCTTCTTCTCTGTCTGGTGTTTGCTGCTGCTGGGTGTTTTGTTTAATTTTGTTTAATTAAACCCCATTTGTTTAACTAAACCCGATTGTGTTTAACTAAACCCCATTTGTTTAATCTAACCCTCATATTGTTTAATTAAACTCCCATTTGTTTGATTTGTTTAGTTAATTTAATTTTGATTTAATTAAAGCCATTCCACGCCCTGGAAGAGCCACAACCTCGTGTAGGTGCCCAGGGACTGTCCCTGTCCCTTGCTGCCTGGGAATTGTGCCAGGAAGACATGTGAGTGGGAAGATCACAACTTTCTTAAGTATTATTAATTTATTATTTTTATTATTAAGGATATAAATCACGGAACCCACAGAGCAGGTCACCTACGGGGAGCTTTTTCAGGCAGAAAAGAGCAACTCTGCCCATTGGAGGTTGGGGAAAAGGCCTAAAAAAATGTAATTTTAGAGCCCTTGGTTTGGAGGTGGGATTATCTGCAGCCAGATAAGGAGAGACTTGGAAATTTGGCATTTCTATCCGAGATTTCTCCTGTTTTCCCCTCTCTTCCAAATTGCTCTGACCCACACGGCCCTTCTCACAGTTTCTTCACTATTTTTTGAGGCGTTTTCCCAAAGCCTAACCCTAGCCTAGCCCTAAACTGACCCCAACACTAGCCCTAAACAGAACTTAATGCTAAACCTAAACCTAACCTAAACACCAGTCCTAAACCTAACCTGAAACTAAACCAATCCTAACCCTAACACTCTTCATAACCATAACCGTAACCTAAGACTAAACCTAAACCTAACCCTAACCCTAACACTAACCATGACCCTAACTGTAACCTAAGCCTAAGCCTAAACCTATCCTAACCCTAACACTGACCATAACCATAACTGTAACCTAAGCCTAAACCAAACCCAAACCCAAATCCTAACCCCAAACTAACCCTAACACTAATCCAAACCCAAACCCTAATCTAACCCTAACCCTAAACCAAAGACAAACCCGACCCAAACCCAAACCCAAATCCTAACCCCAAACTAACCCTTACACTAATCCACACCCAAGCCCTAATCTAACCCTAACCCTAAGCCAAAGCCAAAGCCAACCCAAAGCCCAACCCCAACCCCAAACCAACCCTAATCCAAACCCAAACCCAAATCCTAGCCCCAAACCCAAACCCAAATCCTAACCCCAAACTAACCCTAACACTAATCCAAACCCAAACTGTAATCTAACCCTAAACCCTAACCCAAACCCAAACCCAAACCCAAACCCGAATCCTAACCCCAACCAACCCAAACCCAAACCCAAACCAGCCCAAACCCAAACCCAAACCCAAACCCAAACCCAAACCCAAACCCCTAACTAACTCAAACCCAAACCCCAACCCCAACCCCAAACTAATCCTAACACTAATCCAACCCAAACCCTAATCTAACCCTAACTGTAAGCCAAAGCCAAACCCAACCCAAACCCCAACCCCTAACTAACCCTATCCCAAACCCAAACCCAGATCCAAATCCTAACCCCAAACTAACCCTAACACTAATCCAAACCCAAACTGTAATCTAACTCTAAGCCAAACCCAAACCCAAACCCAAACCCCAACCCCAAACTAACCCTAACCCAAACCCAAACCCAAACCCAAACCCAAACCCAAACCCTAACCCTAACCCAAACCCAAACCCTAACCCTAACCCAAACCCTAACCCCAAACTAACCCTAACACTAATCCAAACCCAAACCATAATCTAATCCTAAACCAAAGCCAAACCCAACCCAAACCCCAACCCCATCCCCAACCCCAAACTAACCCTAACACTAATCCAAACCCAAACCGTAATCTAACCATAAACCAAAGCCAAACTCAACCCAAACCCAAACCCCAAACCAACCCTAACCCAACCCCAACCTAATCCCAGCCCAAACGCACCCCAGGAGCTCTGAAAATCGTGGGGACGCCTCCCCTCAGGGCCACACCCGCAGCCGCGACCTGGCGCCCACCACCCAGAGCCAGGGCCGGAGCCGCTCGCCGCCAAAGGCCGCGCGGGAGAAGACGAAGAGCAGCGCCCCGTCCTCGGCGTCCAGGAAGGCCACGGAGCCGCCGGGGCAGTCCAGGTGCACGCTGACGCGGCGGGGCAGCCACCGCGGGGCCACCGGGGTCACCTTGCGCGCCGTCAGCGCCCGCAGCTGCCCGCCCCACTTCTCCAGCGCCCAGATCCCGCCCTGGGGGCCCAGGCTGAGCCGCCCCTTCCTGGGCACCGAGTCCCGCGCCACCCCCCACGGCCCAGTCGCCGCCGTCGCCCACGTCCACGTGCCAGCAGTGGCGCCCGGACACGAAGCCCTGGCGGCCCAGCACGAAGGGCCAGTGGTCGAAGCGCTCGGGGGAGTCCGGCAGCGGGCGGGGAGAGGAGCCGCGCCAAACGCTCTTGCCGTCCTCGGAGAGAACCAGCTCGGGGTGCGCCGTGTCGGGGTCCAGGGTCACGCTGGCTGTGGAGGACAGAGCTGGGTCAGTGTTGGGGCGTTAATTGGCATGTTAATTTGGATGTTAATTTGTAATTTTGTCAGGGTTTTCCTCCCCCCATCCTTAGACCAAACGCTCTTCCAGCTCAGGATGGGCAGTATCGGGGTCCAGGGTCATGATCACTGTTAGGGACAGAGCTGGGTCAGTGTTGGGGCGTTAATTGGCATGTTAATTGGAATGTTAATTTGTAATTTTGTCAGGGTTTTCCTCCCTCCGTCTTTGGACCAAACGCTCTTCCCATCCTCGGAGAGAACCAGCTCGGGGTGCGCCGTGTCGGGGTCCAGGGTCACGCTGGCTGGGGGGACAGAGCTGGGTCAATGTTGGGGTGTTAACTGGCATGTTAATTGGCATGTTAATTTGTAATTTTGTAATTTTGTAAGGGTTTTCTTCCCCCTGTCTTTAGACCAAATGCTCTTGCCGTCCTCAGAGAGAACCAGCTCGGGGTGCGCCGTGTCGGGGTCCAGGGTCACGCTGGCTGTTGGGGACAGAGCTGGGTGAGTGTTGGGGTGTTATTTGGCATGTTAATTGGCATGTTAATTTGTAATTTTGTAATTTTGTCAGGGTTTTCCTCTCCCCATCTTTAGACCAAACGCTCTTCCAGCTCGGGGTGCGCCGTGTTGGGGTCCGGGGTCACGCTGGCTGTGGGGACAGAGCCAGGTCAGTGTTGGGGTGTTAATTGGCATGTTAATTGGAATGATAATTTGTAATTTTGTCAGGGTTTTCCTCCCTCCATCCTTAGACCAAACGCTCTTCCAGCTCGGGGTGCGCCATGTCAGGGTCCAGGGTCACGGTCGCTGTTGGGGACAGAGCTGGGTCAGTGTTGGGGCGCTAATTGGCATGTTAATTGGCATGTTAATTTGTAATTTTGTAATTTTGTAAGGGTTTTCTTCCCCCCGCCTTTAGACCAAACGCTCTTCCAGCTCAGGATGGGCAGTATTGGGGTCCAGGGTCACGATCGCTGTTGGGGACAGAGCCGGGTCAGTGTTGGGGCGTTAATTGGCATGTTAATTGGGATGTTAATTTGTAATTTTGTCAGGGTTTTCCTCCCCCATCCTTAGACCAAACGCTCTTGCTGTCCTCAGAGAGAACCAGCTCGGGGTGCGCCGTGTCGGGGTCCAGGGTCACGCTGGCTGTGGGGACAGAGCCGGGTCAGTGTTGGGGGTTAATTGGCATGTTAATTGGCATGTTAATTTGTAATTTTGTAATTTTGTAAGGGTTTTCCTCCTCCCATCTTTGGGCCAAACGCTCTTCCATCTCAGGATGGGAATATTGGGGTCCAGGGTCACGATCGCTGTTGGGGACAGAGCTGGGTCAGTGTTGGGGTGTTAATTGGCATGTTAATTGGGATGTTAATTGGAATGTTAATTTGTAGTTTTGTAAGGGTTTTCCTCCCCCCGTCTTTAGACCAAACGCTCTTCCAGCTCGGGGTGCACCATGTCGGGATCCGGGGTCACGCTGGCTGTTGGGGACAGAGCTGGGTCAGTGTTGGGGTGTTAATTGGAATGTTAATTGGAATGTTAATTTGTAATTTTGTCAGGGTTTTCCTCCCCCCATCTTTAGACCAAACGCTCTTCCCGTCCTCGGAGAGAACCAGCTCGGGGTGCGCCGTGTCGGGGTCCAGGGTCACGCTGGCTGGGGGGACAGAGCTGGGTGAGTGTTGGGGTGTTAATTAGAATGTTAATTTGTAATTTTGTAATTTTGTCAGGGTTTTCTTCCCCCCGTCTTTGGACCAAACGCTGTTCCAGCTCAGGATGGGCAGTATTGGGGTCCAGGGTCACGCTGGCTGGGGGGACAGAGCTGGGTCAGTGTTGGGTCGTTAATTGGCATGTTAATTGGCATGTTAATTTGTAATTTTGTAATTTTGTCAGGGTTTTCCTCCCCCCATCCTTAGACCAAACGCTCTTCCATCTCAGGATGGGCAGTATTGGGGTCCAGGGTCACGCTGGCTGTTGGGGACAGAGCTGGGTCAGTGTTGGGGCGTTAATTGGCATGTTAATTGGAATGTTAATTTGTAATTTTGTCAGGGTTTTCCTCCCCCCATCTTTGGACCAAACGCTCTTCCCATCCTCGGAGAGAACCAGCTCGGGGTGCGCCGTGTCGGGGTCCAGGGTCACGCTGGCTGGGGGGACAGAGCTGGGTCAATGTTGGGGTGTTAACTGGCATGTTAATTGGCATGTTAATTTGTAATTTTGTCAGGGTTTTCCTCCCCCCTGTCTTTGGACCAAACGCTCTTCCAGCTCAGGATGGGCAGTATTGGGGTCCAGGGTCACAATTGCTGTTGGGGACAGACCTGGGTCAGTGTTGGGGCATTAATTGGCATGTTAATTGGCATGTTAATTGGAATATTAATTTGTAATTTCGTCAGAGTTTTCTTCCCGCCATCCTTAGACCAAACGCTGTTCCATCTCAGGATGGGCAGTATCGGGGTCCAGGGTCACGCTGGCTGTTGGGGACAGAGCTGGGTTAGTGTTGGGGCGTTAATTGGCATGTTAATTGGCATGTTAATTTGTAATTTTGTAATTTTGTCAGGGTTTTCCTCCCCCCATCCTTAGACCAAACGCTCTTCCATCTCAGGATGGGCAGTATCGGGGTCCAGGGTCACGATCAGTGTTGGGGACAGAGCCGGGTCAGTGTTGGGGTGTTAATTGGCATGTTAATTGGCATGTTAATTTGTAATTTTTTAAGGGTTTTCTTCCCGCCATCCTTAGACCAAATGCTCTTCCAGCTCGGGGTGCGCCGTGTCGGGGTCCAGGGTCACGCTGGCTGTTGGGACAGAGCTGGGTCAGTGTTGGGGCGTTAATTGGGATGTTAATTGGAATGTTAATTTGTAATTTTGTCAGGGTTTTCCTCCCCGTGCCTTTAGACCAAACGCTCTTCCAGCTCGGGGTGCGCCGTGTCGGGGTCCAGGGTCACGATCGCTGTTGGGGACAGAGCCGGGTCAGTGTTGGGGTGTTATTTGGCATGTTAATTGGCATGTTAATTTGTAATTTTGTAATTTTGTAAGGGTTTTCTTCCCCCCATCTTTAGACCAAACGCTCTTGCCGTCCTCGGAGAGAACCAGCTCGGGGTTCACCGTGTCGGGGTCCAGGGTCACGCTGGCTGTGGGGACAGAGCCAGGTCAGTGTTGGGGTGTTAATTGGGATGTTAATTTGTAATTTTGTAATTTTGTAAGGGTTTTCTTCCCCCCGTCTTTGGACCAAACGCTGTTCCAGCTCAGGATGGGCAGTATTGGGGTCCAGGGTCACGCTGGCTGTTGGGGACAGAGCTGGGTCAGTGTTGGGGTGTTAATTGGGATGTTAATTTGTAATTTTGTAATTTTGTCAGGGTTTTCTTCCCCCCGTCTTTGGACCAAACGCTCTTCCAGCTCAGGATGGGCAGTATTGGGGTCCAGGGTCACGATCGCTGTTGGGGACAGAGCTGGGTCAGTGTTGGGGCATTAATTGGCATGTTAATTGGGATGTTAATTTGTAATTTTGTAATTTTGTCAGGGTTTTCTTCCTCCCGCCTTTAGATCAAGCGCTCTTCCAGCTCAGGATGGGAATATTGGGGTCCAGGGTCACGCTGGCTGTGAGGGGACAGAGCTGGGGTCAGGAGCCGACCCCTTTTGGCCTCAGACCTCCCAAAATTGGGAAAATTCCAGCCCAGATAATTCCTGGGGTAGCCCAGCTGGGAGGGCCATGAAAATAAAATAAAATAAAATAAAATAAAATAAAATAAAATTCATTAAAAACTTCCTTGGGCCAACCTTAATTTCAAATTATCTCCTTTTTTTTCCCATACCAGGGAAAGCCTTTTTCTCTTCCTCCTCTCCTCCACCTCCAGGTCCTCCCTGCAACGTTTCTGTTCCCAGTTTATATCCAGGATGGGAAAAGGGCAGCTCAGCTCCTCCAGCTCTCCCAAAATACGATTAAATCTGGTTTTTTGTTCTCCCCCTGGGTACCTTGGAGCTTCCTCAGGGTTTCCTTCAGGGCGCTGCTCCTCCAGGAGAAGTGACAAACTCGCTCTTCCAGCCCCGGGGCCGCATCCAGCTGGAAAGTCACTTTCCCACACCTGGAATTAAAAATAAAATTAATATAAAACCGACAAAACCCCCCCCGACGCTCCTCAGGAGCCGCCAGCAATGAGGGCTGGTGCTGCTGGAATTTTGGGATTTCATTTCCCCCTTTCCCTTGGGAATCCAGGAGATCAAAGGCCAAATTTCCCTGCTGAATTCATTTCCTTTTCTAAACCTAAATTTTTCTTTTTTTTTTTATTCTAAACCTAATTTTTTTTCTAATTTTTTTCTAAATTTTTTATGAGGAAGGAAGGAATTTTGGGGGCATTTTGGGCTGGAGCGCAGAGCCAAGGTTTTTAAATTATTTTGAGATTTTTGAGACCAAATCCCCACGGACCAGCACGTCCCAAAAGCCGCCGAGTTCCGAGTTCCCTCCTTTGTTTCTCTGAGGAAAAACTCGCGGAAAAGATTTTCCAGGGAGGCCACAAACCTGCTGATGGAGCTTTTCACATCCTGAGGGGAGAGAGAAAGGAGAGGCAGCTCAGAAATCACAAAAAAAGCAAATTATTCGGGAATTTTGGGGGGGTTTCGTTCCCTTTCCCCCCAGATTTTCCCCCGGAACAGGAGAATTCCCTCACCAGCTGCTGGTTCTTCCCTTCCTGACCCTCTGCTGGGGTTTCCTGGTGGGAAATCTCCGGGATTTTTTTCGCTTGCCTCTTCTCCAGCTCATTTTTCAGATCTTGCAGCTGTGGGAGGGAGAGGAGCTCGGTTCGGGCAGGATTTGACAGAATTTGGGCAGCGGGGCTTTTAAAGTGCAAAAATAAGGAAAAACGGGGCGGGAAATACGCCCAGGAATTCGTGGAAAGGAATTTCCCATGGGGAAAAAAACCCTGGATTCAAAGCCCAACTCAGATCCCTGGCCAAATTGGGACAAATTCTGCCCAAATCAGGCGAAATTCTGCCTAAATCAGGACAAATTCTGCCCAAGTTGGGTAAAATTCTGCCCACATTGGGACAAATTCTGCCCAAATCGGGACAAATTCTGCCCTAATCCGGTCAAATTCTACCCAAATCCGGTCAAATTCTACCCAAATCCGGTCAAATTCTACTCAAATCAGGACAAATTCTGCCCAAATCGGGTCAAATTCTGCCCAAATCAGGACAAATTCTGCCGAAATCAGGACAAATTCTGCCCAAATTTTGTCAAATTCTGCCCAAACTGGGACAAATTCTACTCAAATCAGGACAAATTCTGCCCAAACCCAGACAAATTCTGCCCACATTGGGACAAATTCTGCCCAAGTTGTGTCAAATTCTGCCCAAGTTGTGTCAAATTCTGCCCAAATTGGGTCAAATTCTACTCAAATCAGGACAAATTCTGCCCAAAACGGGTCAAATTCTGCCCACATTGGGACAAATTCTGCCCAAATCAGGACAAATTCTGCCCTAATCCAGTCAAATTCTGCCCAAATCGGGACAAATTCTGCCCAATTCGGGTAAAATTCTGCCCAAATCGAGTCAAATTCTGCCCACATTGGGACAAATTCTACTCAAATCAGGACAAATTCTGCCCAAATCGGGACAAATTCTGCCCAAATCAGGGCAAATTCTGCCCAAATCAGGACAAGTTCTGCCCTAATCGAGTCAAATTCTGCCCAAATCGAGTCAAATTCTGCCCAAATCGGGACAAATTCTGCCCAATTCGGGTAAAATTCTGCCCAAATCGAGTCAAATTCTGCCCACATTGGGACAAATTCTGCCCAAACTGGGACAAATTCTGCCCAAATTGTGTCAAATTCTGCCCACATTGGGACAAATTCTACTCAAATCAGGACAAATTCTGCCCAAATCAGGACAAATTCTGCCCAAACCCAGTCAAATTCTGCCCAAGTTGGGTCAAATTCTGCCCACATTGGGACAAATTCTGCCCAAATTGTGTCAAATTTTGCCCAAATCGAGTCAAATTCTGCCCAAATTGGGTAAAATTCTGCCCAAATCGGGGCAAATTCTGCCCAAATCAGGTCAAGTTCTGCCCAAGTTGGGTAAAATTCTGCCCAAATCGAGTCAAATTCTACTCAAATCAGGACAAATTCTGCCCACATTGTGTCAAATTCTGCCCAAATCAGGACAAATTCTGCCCAAGTTGGGTAAAATTCTGCCCACATTGGGACAAATTCTACTCAAATCAGGACAAATTCTGCCCAAATCGGGACAAATTCTGCCCACATTGTGTCAAATTCTGCCCAAATCAGGACAAATTCTGCCCAAACTGGGACAAATTCTGCCCACATTGGGACATATTCTGCCCACATTGGGACATATTCTGCCCAAATCGAGTCAAATTCTGCCCAAACTGGGTAAAATTCTACTCAAATCAGGACAAATTCTGCCCAAATTGTGACAAATTCTGCCCAAATCAGGACAAATTCTGCCCAAATCGAGTCAAATTCTGCCCAAATCGAGTAAAATCCTGCCCAAATCGGGTCAAATTCTGCCCAAATCGAGTCAAATTCTGCCCAAATCGGGTGAAATTCTGCCCAAATCCACGCAGTAACCCCGCTTTTCCTCCCAAAGGAACGTTCCCGAGGTCGGAGCGTCTCCAGCTGTCCCCAAGATCAGCAGGTGGCACCCACCAGGTCCTCCAGGGCCGCTCTCCTTCCTCGGAGTCTTCCTCGCCGAATCCCGGCTGGAATTCCCTCCCGAGGGATCCGGACCCGGCCGCGTTTGGTCCTTCCCGGTTCCCCCTCCCTGTCCCGGGTGGATCCGGGCCACGCCTCGGGTCCCCCTCGGGCTTTTCCTCATCAGAATTCCCGGTTGGAATTCCCGGTTCCCCCTCCCTGTCCCGGGTGGGTCCGGGCCACGCCTCGGGTCCCCCTCGGGCTTTTCCTCATCAGAATTCCCGGTTGGAATTCCCGGTTCCCCCTCCCTGTCCCGGGTGGATCCGCGCCACGCCTCGGGTCCCCCTCGGGCTTTCCCTCATCAGAATTCCCGGTTTTCATCCCCGCCCCGCTCCTTCTGCACCCAAACCATCCCAAAAAACCCCGGAGGAACGGGATCCAGGCGGGGCTCGGCGGAGATGGGGCAAAATCCGAGGAAAAAGGGGAAAAGTCCCCCCCAGCCCATCCCGTGCTGGTTTTTCCGGGCCCAGCGCTGCTCCCGGTTCCTCTTCTCGGTTCCGGAATTAATTTCGGGGCTTTTTTCGCCACCGCCGCTTCCTCTTTTGGGTTTCCTCGGAAGAAAATCGCGCGTTTTTCAGGAAATCGGTGTCAAAAGCGGCAGAAAGTGACGGAATTCGCGTCCTGTCCCTGCCCAGCCTGGGGCTGGTCCCACCTCATCCCGCCCCAGCCCTTTTGGGGGATAAATAAAGTGAAAATTGGGTTTGCGTGGATAAATTGGGTTTGCGTGGGTAAATAAAGTGAGAATTGGGTGTGAGTGGGTAAACTGGGTTTGCGTGGGTAAATAAAGTGAGAATTGGGTGTGAACGGATAAATTGGGTTTGCGTGGATAAATAAAGTGAAAATTGGGTTTGCGTGGGTAAATAAAGTGAGAATTGGGTGTGAACGGATAAATTGGGTTTGCGTGGATAAATAAAGTGAGAAATGGGTGTGAGTGGGTAAATTGGGTTTGCGTGGATAAATAAAGTGAAAATTTGGTCCGAGCAGATAAATTGGGTTTGGGTGGGTAAAGTAAAAATTGGGTTTGCGTGGATAAATAAAGTGAGAATTGGGTGTGAACGGATAAATTGGGTTTGCGTGGATAAATAAAGTGAGAATTGGGTGTGAACGGATAAATTGGGTTTGCGTGGATAAATAAAGTGAGAATTGGGTTTGCGTGGATAAATAAAGGGAGAATTGGGCGTGAACGGATAAATTGGGTTTGCGTGGATAAATAAAGTGAGAATTGGGTGTGAATGGATAAATTGGGTTTGCGTGGATAAATAAAGTGAAAATTGGGTTTGCGTGGGTAAATAAAGTGAAAATTGGGTTTGCGTGGATAAATAAAGTGAAAATTTGGTCCGAGCAGATAAATTGGGTTTGCGTGGATAAAGTAAAAATTGGGTTTGCGTGGATAAATAAAGTGAGAATTGGGTGTGAACGGATAAATTGGGTTTGCGTGGGTAAATAAAGTGAGAATTGGGCGTGAACGGATAAATTGGGTTTGCGTGGATAAAGTAAAAATTGGGTTTGCGTGGGTAAACAAAGTGAGAATTGGGTGTGAGCGGATAAACTGGGTTTGCGTGGACAAATCAAGTGAAAATTTGGTTTGCGTGGATAAATAAAGTGAGAATTGGGTTTGTGTCGGTGCGAGCAGCTGGGGAGGAGGAAGCTCGGCGAGGTTTCCTCACCCTGCACGGATTTTTCTGATTTATTGCCCAGGGACTCAAAAATCCAGAGGAACACAATTCCTGGTGGGGAGGCGTCCTTTTATTTGAGAAAAATAAAACACAAAACCCACAAAATGTCCTTTTATTTGAGAAAAATAAAATTACAAACGCATTTTGGTCTCAGGATTTCTGCTGCTCAGAGTGACCCCAAGACAAATTTAAAAATCTCTTTTCTCAGCCAAGAAGGAGTCAGAACTCTTCATTTCTCATTCTCGAGGTTGTTTATTGTGTCTTATCTATAAAATTTTTTTCTCCTGTCCAGCCGTGGTTCTCTCAGCAGGACAGACAGAGGCACTCTGCCCGCCCCAGGGACGGTGTTATCTCTTTATACAAAAAACTACAATATTTACATCCACACCATTTAAAACTACAATGCTTAAATATACAATATTTACAATCACATTCCAATAACCACCACCTGTGTTAGACAGTGAGTTTCCACTCTAAACCAATCCAAAAGTGCCAAAATCGCAGCAGAGGATGGAGGCCAAGAAGAAGAAGAAAAAGGCTGGACATGCCCAGATCCCTCCATCTTGCCCCAGTCTAAAAACCCCAAAAATCTACTTTTCCACCCAGTGGTAAATTCACTATCATCCCACTTCAACTTTCATGGCTTGGAATTCTTCACAGAAGGTCGGAAATTGGTTTTTTTTCCAATCAAAGGCACGGGGGGAGTCTGTGCCGAGGTCTCTGAGCTCCCTGGGCAGGGGCTCGAGTCCTCCAGGGCAGCCAGAGAGAATTTCTGGGTTCTGAAACTTCGGGAAGAGAGGAAACACTTGGGAAGGGAGGAAACACTTCGGGAAGGGAGGAAACACTTCAGGAAGAGAGGAAACACTTCGGGAAGAGAGGAAACACTTGGGAAGGGAGGGAATTGGGAGGATTCATCCCGCCAAGGGCACAGCAAGGTAAAAACTCCACACGCCAAACCGGGCTCCTCCTGGAGCCATCCCAGACCTCATGATGGACCCAGAGGGGCGGCATCACCTGGATCTCATCCCCTCAGGAGCAGATCCGCAGCGAGAACCCGAATCCCACCCAATCCAGGGGGGACACGACCCTCCCGGCCCACCGCCCGCTCTGGGCAGAGATTGCCCCAAGTCACCTCCAGGGCAGCCAGAGGGAATTTCTGGGTTCTGAAACTTCGGGAAGAGAGGAAACACTTCGGGAAGGATTCATCCCGCCAAAGGCACAACAAGGTAAAAACTTCACACGCCAAACCGGGCTCCTCCTGGAGCCATCCCAGACCTCAGAGGGCTCCCCTCATCCTCTCAGGAGCAGATCCTCAGCGAGAACCCGAATCCCACCCAGTCCAGGGGGGACACGACCCTCCCGTCCCCCACCCGCTCCGGGCAGAGATCGCCCCAAGTCACCTCCAGGGCAGCCAGAGGGAATTTCTGGGTTCTGAAACTTCGGGAAGAGAGGAAACGCTTCGGGAAGGGAGGAAACACTTCAGGAAGAGAGGAAACGCTTTGGGAAGGGAGGGAATTGGGAGGATTCATCCCGACGAGGGCACAAGGTAAAAACTCCACACGCCAAACAGGGCTCCTCCTGGAGCCATCCCAGACCTCCTGATGGACTCAGAGGGCTCCCCTCAGGAGCAGATCCTCAGCGAGAACCCGAATCCCACCCAGAGAGAATTTCTGGGTTCTGAAACTTCGGGAAGAGAGGAAACACTTCGGGAAGGGAGGGAATTGGGAGGATTCATCCCGCCAAGGGCACAGCAAGGTAAAAACTTCACACGGCAAATTGGGCTCCTCCTGGAGCCATCCCAGACCACATGATGGACCCAGAGGGGCGGCATCACCTGGATCTCATCCCCTCAGGGGCAGATCCTCAGCGAGAACCCGAATCCCACCCACAGAGAATTTCTGGGTTCTGAAACTTCGGGAAGAGAGGAAACACTTTGGGAAGGGAGGAAACATTTCGGGAAAAGAGGAAAGACTTCGGGAAGAGAGGAAACACTTCGGGAAGGGAGGGAATTGGGAGGATTCACCCCGCCGAGGGCACAACAAGGAAAAAACTCCACACGCCAAACCCGGCTCCTCCTGGAGCCATCCCAGACCTCCCGACGGACCCAGAGGGCTTCCCTCAGGAGCAGATCCTCAGCGAGAATCCGAATCCCACCCAATCCAGGGGGGACACGACCCTCCCGGCCACCGCCCGCTCCGGGCAGAGATCACCCCAAGTCTGCCAGGGCAGCCAGAGGGAATTTCTGGGTTCTGAAACTTCGGGAAGAGAGGAAACACTTGGGAAGGGAGGAAACACTTTGGGAAGAGAGGAAACGCTTCAGGAAGGGAGGGAATTGGAAGGATTCACCCCGCCAAGGGCACAACAGGGTAAAAACTTCACACGCCAAACCGGGCTGCTCCTGGAGCCATCCCAGACCTCCTGATGGACACCGAGGGGCGGCATCACCTGGATCCCATCCCCTCAGGAGCAGATCCTCAGTGAGAACCCGAATCCCACCCAGTCCAGGGGGGACACGACCCTCCCGGCCACCGCCCGCTCGGGGCAGCGCTCACCCCAAGTCTGCCAGGGCAGCCAGAGGGAATTTCTGGGTTCTGAAACTTCGGGAAAAGAGGAAACACTTTGGGAAGAGAGGAAACACTTCAGGAAGGGAGGAAACACTTCGGGAAAAGAGGAAACACTTGGGAAGGGAGGGAATTGGGAGGATTCATCCCACTGAGGGCACAACAAGATAAAAACTCCACACGCCAAACTGGGCTCCTCCTGGAGCCATCCCAGACCTCCCGACGGACCCAGAGGGCTCCCCTCAGGAGCAGATCCTCAGTGAGAACCCGAATCCCACCCAGAGGGAATTTCTGGGTTCTGAAACTTTGGGAAGAGAGGAAACACTTCGGGAAGGGAGGGAATTGGGAGGATTCACCCCGCCGAGGGCACAGCAAGGAAAAAACTCCACATGCCAAACCGGGCTCCTGCTGGAGCCATCGCAGACCTCAGAGGGCTCCCCTCAGCCCCCTCAGGAGCAGATCCTCAGCGAGAACCCGAATCCCACCCAGTCCAGGGTGGACACGACCCTCCCGCCCACCGCCCGGTCCTGGCAGCGCTCGCCCCAAGTTCTCCAGGGCAACCAGAGAGAATTTCTGGGTTCTGAAACTTTGGGAAGAGAGGAAACACTTGGGAAGGGAGGAAACACTTCGGGAAGAGAGGAAACACTTGGGAAGGGAGGGAATTGGGAGGATTCATCCCGCCGAGGGCACAGCAAGGAAAAAACTCCACACGCCAAACTGGGCTCCTCCAGGAACCCCCGGCCGTTCCTTGGAGCCATCCCAGACCTCCCGACGGACCCAGAGGGCTCCCCTCAGCCCCTCAGGAGCAGATCCGCAGCGAGAACCCGAATCCCACCCAGTCCAGGGGGGACACCACCCTCCCGTCCACCGCCCGCTCGGGGCAGCGCTCGCCCCGCGTGGCCTCGAGCAGCCGCGCCCCCCAGCCCCATCTTGAACCAGGCCCGGAGCCTCTCGCCGTGGAAGGCGGCGCGGGTGAACTCCAGGATGGGCGCGTCGTCGCCGGCGCTGAAGAACGCCACGCGGCGCCCCTCGTAGTCCAGCGCCACGCGGAGGCGCCGCGGCGGCGGGTGCAGGCGCAGGCGGGCGCGGGGCGAGGTCAGCGAGTGGAAGGCTTCCAACGCCCACACCCCGTCCTTGGGCGTCAAGCTGAGCGGGCCCCTCCTGCGGGACGACTCCCGCACGACGCCCAGCGCCCACACGCCGCCCTGGCCCACCTCCACCTCCCAGAAGTGGCGTCCCGAGGTGAAGCCGCCCCGCGCCAGCACGCAGGGCTCGAAGTCGAAGCGGCCGGGGTGGTCGGGGACGTCGCGGGGCAGGAGGTGGCCCCGAGCCTCCTTGGCGTCGGCGGAGAGGTGCAGGTGAGGGTGGGCGGTGTGCGGGTCCAGGGTGAGCGAGGCTGCGGGGAAAGGGAGGTGGGGAGGAGGGTCAGCGTTCTGGAAAATGGCCTGAAATAGGGGGAAATGGCCTGGAAAATCCTCTGAAAAAGGGGGAAATCCCCAGAAAAATCCTCTGAAAAATGCCCTGAAAAATGGCCTTCTGAAAAAGGGGGGAAATCTCTGGAAAATGGCCTGAAAAAGGGGGAAATCCCTGGGAAACGGCCTTGTGAGAAAGGGGGAATATCCCCTGAAAAATCCTCTGAAAAAGGGGGAAATCCTCAGAAAAATCCTCTGAAAAAATGGCCTTCTGAAAAAGGGGGAAATCCCCTGGAAAACCCTCTTAAAAAGGGGGAAATCCCTGGAAAATGGCCTTCTGAAAAAGGGGGAAATCCCCAGAAAAATCCTCTGAAAAATGGCCTGAAAAATTGGGAAAATCCCCTGGAAAATGGTCTTGTGAAAAAGGGGAATATCCCCTGAAAAATGCCTTATATTATATTATAGAATTATGATATTATAAAAATCATATATAATATTATAAAAATATATCATATTGATCTATTACCATAATATAAAATTTATTATTATTATTATTATTATTATTATTATTATTATTATTATTATTATCATCATCATCATCATCATCATCATCATTATTATTATTACTATTACTATTATTATTATTTATTATTTTGGGGCTTGCACACAGCCAGGGGGTCACCCTGGGTGTCTCCTCCCACGGGAGCCTCTCCCACAAACCCAAATCCCGAATTTCCTGCCCCAGACTCACCCGGCTCCTGCAGCAGGAACATGAGGCTGTCTGGGGAGAGAGAATTTGGGGATTCGGGGTCAAAATTCAGCTTCATTCCCCCGGGATGGAGCCCAGCCAAACTCACCCCCAGGATTTAGGGATTTATCCCCTCTCCATCCCCTCCCCAGCTTTTCCAATCTTTGGGATTCGATTTTTTCACCCCAAATCTGATTTTGGGGTGAGACCTGGGCTGGTCTTTCCCTCCTCTCCACTTCCCAGCGAGTTTTGGAGCAGGAAAAACCTCAGGTGAACAGTTCCTGGATATCCTCCCAAAAAAATAACCCCGTTTCTGGCAGGAATCCCACAAAATAAACCCATTTCTGCCAGGGATCCCACAAAATAATCTCATTTTCCCAGGTGTCCCACAAAATAACCTGTTTCTGCCAGGGATCCCACAAAATAACCCAATTTTTGTCAGGAATCCCACAAAATAAACCCATTTCTGACAGGGATCCCACAAAAAAAACCCATTTCTGACAGGTATCCCAAAAAATAACTAAATTTCTGCCATGTATCCCATAAAATAAACCCATTTCTGACAGGGATCCCACAAAATAAACCCATTTCTGCCAGGGATCCCACAAAATAATCTCATTTTCCCAGGTGTCCCACAAAATAACCTGTTTCTGACAGATATCCCACAAAATAATCTCATTTTCCCAGGTGTCCCATAAAATAACCTGCTTCTGACAGATATCCCACAAAATCACCCAATTTTTGTGAGGAATCTCACAAAATAATCTCATTTCTGCCAGGGATCCCACAAAATAATCTCATTTTCCCAGGTGTCCCACAAAATAACCTGTTTCTGACAGATATCCCACAAAATCACCCAATTTTTGCCAGGAATCCCACAAAATAAACCCATTTCTGCCAGGGATCCCACAAAATAAAGCATTTCTGACAGGTATCCCATAAAATAACCCCATTTCTGACAGGAATCCCACAAAATAACCAAATTTCTGCCAGGAATCCCATAAAATAACCAAATTTCTGCCAGGTATCCCACAAAAAAACCATTTCTGACAGGTATCCCACAAAATAACCAAATTTCTGCCATGTATCCCATAAAATAAACCCATTTCTGCCAGGGATCCCACAAAATAATCTCATTTTTCCCAGGTGTCCCACAAAATAACCTGTTTCTGACAGATATCCCACAAAATCACCCAATTTTTGCCAGGGATCCCATAAAATAACCTGTTTCTGACAGATATCCCACAAAATCACCCAATTTTTGTCAGGAATCTCACAAAATAATCTCATTTTTCCCAGGTGTCCCACAAAATGGCCCCGTTTCTGACAGATATCCCCCAAAATGGCCCCGTTTCTGACAGATATCCCCCAAAATGACCCCGTTTCTCCCGGGTTTTGCCCCATTCCTGCTGGATTTCCCACCCCGGTCCCCCCGGGCACCTTGGCATCTCCTCAGGGTGCCCCTCACCAGGATGTTCCTCTGGCCAAAATCCTCCAGGCTCCTCTCCAGCTCGGGGGAGATCTCGGCCGGCGGGTGGAACCTCATCATCTCACAGCTGCCAAAAAAGGGGCAAAAAAATGGGGGAAAAATGGGGAAAAAGGGGTAAAAAATGGGGAAAAAAATGGGAATTTGAGTGGGAATTTGGGTGGGAATTTGGGTGGGAATTTGAGGGAATTTGAGTGGGAATTTAAGGGAATTTGAGGGAATTTGGGTGGGAATTTGAGTGGGAATTTGAGGGAATTTGGGTGGGAATTTGGATGGAAATCTGAGTGAATTTGAGTGGGAATTTGAGTGGGAATGTGAGGGAATTTGGGTGGGAATGTGAGGGAATTTGGGTGGGAATTTGAGTGGGAATTTGAGTGGGAATTTGAAGGAATTTGAGGGAATTTGACTGGGAATTTGAGGGAATTTGGGTGGGAATTTGGATGGAAATTTGAGTGGGAATTTGGGCGGGAATTTGAGGGAAATTGAGTGGGAATTTGGATGGAAATCTAAGGGAATTTGAGTGGGACTTTGGGTGGGAATTTGAGTGGGAATTTGGGTGGGAATTCGGATGGGAATTTGAGTGGGAATTTGAGGGAATTTGAGTGGGAATTTGAAGGAATTTGAGTGGGAATTTGGATGGGATTTGAGGGAATTTGGGTGGGAATTTGAGTGGGAATTTGAGTGGGAATTTGGGTGAGAATTTGAGGGAATTTGAGGGAATTTGGGTGGGAATTTGGGTGGGAATTTGGGTGGGAATTTGAGTGGGAATTTGGGTGGGAATTTGAGGGAATTTGAGTGGGAATTTGGGTGGGAATTTGGGTGGGAATTTGGGTGGGAATTTGAGGGAATTTGAGTGGGAATTTGGATGGAAATCTAAAGGAATTTGAGTGGGAATTTGAGGGAATTTGAGTGGGAATTTGAGTGGGAATTTGAGGGAATTTGAGGGAATTTGGGTGGGAATTCGGATGGGAATTTGGGTGGGAATTTGAGGGAATTTGAGTGGGAATTTGAGGGAATTTGGGCGAGAATTGGAGGGAATTTGAGTGGGAATTCGGATGGAAATTTGAGTGGGAATTTGAATGGGAATTTGAGGGAATTTGGGTGGGAATTTGGGTGGGAATTTGAGTGGGTATTTGGGTGGGAATTTGAGGGAATTTGAGTGGGAATTCGGATGGAAATTTGAGTGGAAATTTGAGTGGGAATTTGAGTTGGAATTTGAGGGAATTTGAGTGGGAATTTGAGGGAATTTGAGGGAATTTGGGTGGGAATTTGAGGGAATTTGAGTTGGAATTTGAGGGAATTTGGGTGGGAGTTTGAGGGAAATTGAGTGGGAATTTGGATGGGAATTTGAGTGGGAATTTGGGTGAGAATTTGAGGGAATTTGGGTGAGAATTGGAGGGAATTTGAGTGGGAATTCGGATGGAAATTTGAGTGGGAATTTGAGGGAATTTGAGTGGGAATTTGAGGGAATTTGGGTGGGAATTTGGGTGGGAATTTGGATGGAAATCTGAGTGAATTTGAGTGGGAATTTGGGTGGGAATTTGGGTGGGAATTTGGGTGGGAATTTGGATGGAAATCTGAGTGAATTTGAGTGGGAATTTGAGTGGGAATTTGAGTGGGAATTTAAAGGAATTTGAGTGGGAATTTGGATGGGAATTTGGGTGGGAATTTGAGGGAATTTGGGTGAGAATTGGAGGGAATTTGAGTGGGAATTTGGGTGGGAATTTGAGGGAATTTGGGTGGGAATTTGAGGGAATTTGGGTGGGAATTTGGGTGGGAATTTGAGGGAATTTGGGTGGGAGTTGAGGGAATTTGGGTGGGAATTTGGGTGGGAATTTGGGTGGGAATTTGGGTGGGAATTTGAGTGGGAATTGATGGGAATTTGAGTTGGAATTTGAAGGAATTTGAGTGGGAATGTGGGTGGGAATTTGAAGGAATTTGGGTGGGAATTTGAGTGGGAATTTGAGTGGGAATTGGTGGGAATTTGAGTTGGAATTTGAGGGAATTTGAGTGGGAATTTGGGTGGGAATTTGGGTGGGAATTTGAGGGAATTTGGGTGGGAATTTGAGGGAATTTGAAGGAATTTGGGTGGGAATTTGAGGGAATTTGAGGGAGTTTCACCCAGAGGTGGAGAAGGAGCTGCCTCACCTGTCCAGGAGCTGTTGGATGTCCTGAAGGTGGGAGGAGAGAGGAGATGGTTAGAGAGGAGCAACAGCGACTCGTGGTCCTACAAATCCCTGGATCAAAGAACTCCAGCCTCCAGTTTGGGTTGGAGGGGTTTTTGGGATTTAAAAAAAAAAATTTGGGTGAGTTTTTGGAGATTTTTGGTGATTTTTCAGTGATTTTTTTGGTGATTTTTCAGTGATTTTGGGGATTTTTTTTGTGGGGTTTTTTTGGGAGGGGGTTGTGGGTTTGGGGGATTTTTGGGGGGGCTTTCTTGTGGATTTGGGGGGGGGTGGGTAGATTTTGGGGGATTTTTTGGGAATTCTTGTGGATTTTGGGGGAAATTTTTTGGGTAGATTTTGGGGGATCTATTTGGGGATTTTGGGGGATTGATTTGGGGGATTGATTTGGGTAGATTTTGGGTGTTTTGGGGGGGATTTTGAGGAGTTTATCTGGGGACTTCGGGGGATTGATTTGGGGATTTTTGGGTGGTTTTTTGGGGGATTTTGGGGGGATCCATCCTAATCCACACCCAAACCACTTCCCAGAGGTGTCCGAGCTCTGTCCCACCTGGGCTGCGTCAGTGACACCAGGGGAGCTCCTGATTTTGGTGCCGAATTCTGAATTTTAAATTTTATTTATTCCTCCTTCTCCCTCCCAATCCCAGCCCTCCCGGCGGTTCCCACCTGCAGGAAGCGGCTCGGGGGCTGCTGGAATTTCCCCTCCATCTCCCAGATGAGCGTGTCCAGCTGCGACAGCTCCTCCGAGACCTTTTCCGCCGCCCGGTCCCGGCCCCGGGCGATGGAGGCCTCCAGGTCCCCGAGCTGCGCCAGGAGGAGGCGCTGCTGCTCCTCCAGGGAGCGCCGCAAATCCTGGAATTCCTGTGCCAACCGCCGCCCCTCGTCCTGCATCCTATCCTGGGTGAAAAACGCGGATTTTAGGGGTTTTTTTTGGGTGTTGAAATGAAAT
This sequence comes from Calcarius lapponicus, assembly GCA_039654755.1. NCBI lineage: Eukaryota > Metazoa > Chordata > Aves > Passeriformes > Fringillidae > Calcarius > Calcarius lapponicus. The sequence continues at coordinate 20,695 of JBBFKN010000259.1, read as the reverse complement.
GTTGTGGTGGTGTTCCTTGTGTTGGGGAATGCTGATCGTGTCAGGGTCACCGCTGCTGCTCCTCCAGGGAGCGCCGCAAATCCTGGAATTCCCGTGCCAACCGCCGCCCCTCGTCCTGCATCCTATCCTGGGGGAAAAACGCGGATTTTAGGGTTGGCTTTTTGGGTGTTGAAATGAAATGTTGTGGTGATGATCCTTGTGTTGGGGTCAGTGTGGGAATGCTCATCGCGTCGGGGTCACCACTGCAATTCCTGGAACTCCCGCACCAGCCACACCCTGTCCTGGGCAAAAAACGCGGATTTTAGGGTTGGCTTTTTGGGTGTTGAAATGAAATGTTGTGGTGATGTTCATTGTGTTGGGGTCAATGTGGGAATGCTGATCGCGTCGGGGTCACTACTGATTTGGTGAGGGATAGAAGTGAGAAACCACAATCCAGGGAGAGCCACAATTCCTGGACCTCCCTCGCCAGCCGCTGCCCCTCGTCCTGCATCCTATCCTGGGTGAAAAACACGGATTTTAGGGTTGGTTTATTGGATATTAAAATGAAATGTTGTGGTGGTGTTCCTTGTGTTGGGGTCAATGTGGGGATGCTGATCACTGCCCCTCGTCCTGCATCCTGTCCTGGGGGAAAAACGTGGATTTTAGGGTTGGTTTTTCGGATATTGAAATGAAATGTTGTGGTGGTGATCCTTGTGTTGGGGTCAGTGTGGGAATGCTGATCGCGTCGGGGTCACTACTGATTTGGTGAGGGATAGAAGTGAGAAACCAGAATCCAGGGAGAGCCACAATTCCTGGAACTCCCGCGCCAGCCGCTGCCCCTCGTCCTGCATCCTATCCTGGGGGGAAAACGCGGATTTTAGGGTTGGATTTTTGGGTGTTGAAATGAAATGTTGTGGTGATGTTCCTTGTGTAGGGGTCAATGTGGGAATGCTGATCGCGTTGGGGTCACCGTCGCAGCTCCTGGAACTCCCGCGCCAGCCGCTGCCCCTCGTCCTGCATCCTATCCTGGGCAAAAAACGCAGATTTTAGGGTTGGATTTTGGGTGTTGAAATGTTGTGGTGATGTTCATTGTGTGGGAATGCTGATCGCATCGGGGTCACCGATGCTGCTCCTCCAGGGAGCGCCGCAAATCCTGGAATTCCTGTGCCAGCCGCTGCCCCTCGTCCTGCATCCTATCCTGGGGGAAAAACGCGGATTTTAGGGTTGTTTTTTTGGGTGTTGAAACCAAATGTTGTGGTGATGTTCATTGTGTTGGGGAATGCTGATCGCGTCGGGGTCACTACTGATTTGGTGAGGGATAGAAGTGAGAAACCAGAATCCAGGGAGAGCCACAATTCCTGGAACTCCCGCGCCAGCCGCTGCCCCTCGTCCTGCATCCTATCCTGGGCAAAAAACGCGGATTTTAGGATGGATTTTCGGGTGTTAAAAGGAAATGTTGTGGTGGTGTTCCTTGTGTTGGGGAATGCTGATCGCGTCGGGGTCACCACTGCAATTCCTGGAACTCCCGCGCCAGCCGCTGCCCCTCGCTCTGCATCTTATCCTGGGTGAAAAACACGGATTTTAGGGTTGGATTTTTGGATATTGAAATGAAATGTTGTGGTGGTGATCCTTGTGTTGGGGTCAATGTGGGCAATGTGGGAATGCTGATCGCGTCGGGGTCACTACTGATTTGGTGAGGGATAGAAGTGAGAAACCAGAATCCAGGGAGAGCCACAATTCCTGGAACTCCCGCGCCAGCCGCTGCCCCTCGCTCTGCATCTTATCCTGGGTGAAAAACGCGGATTTTAGGGTTGTTTTTTTGGGTGTTGAAATGAAATGTTGGGGTGATGTTCGTTGTGTTGGGGAATGCTGATCGCGTCGGGGTCACCACTGCAATTCCTGGAACTTCCGCGCCAGCCGCTGCCCCTCGCCCCGCGCCCTGTCCTGGGTGAAAAACGCGGATTTTAGGGTTGGTTTTTTGGGTATTGAAACCAAATGTTGTGGTGGTGATCCTTGTGTTGGGGTCAGTGTGGGAATGCTGATCGCGTCAGGGTCACTACTGATTTGGTGAGGGATAGAAGTGAGAAACCAGAATCCAGGGAGAGCCGCAATTCCTGGAACTCCTGTGGCAGCTGCTGCCCCTCGCTCTGCATCCTATCCTGGGGGAAAAACGCGGATTTTAGGGTTGGTTTTTTGGGTGTTGAAATGAAATGTTGTGGTGGTGATCCTTGTGTTGGGGTCAATGTGGGAATGCTCATCGCGTCGGGGTCACCGCCGCAATTCCTGGAACTCCCGCGCCAGCCGCTGCCCCTCGTCCTGCATCCTATCCTGGGTGAAAAATGTGGATTTTAGGGTTGGATTTTTGGGTATTGAAATGAAATGTTGGGGTGATGTTCGTCACGCCGGGGTCACCAAAATGTGGGAACGCTCATCGCGTCAGGAACACAAAACCCAGAACACAAAATGAGGGAAGGTCCTCCCAAAAATCTGAGAGACCCCAGGGAATGCCCCGTGGCCTCTCCCTTTACTTGAATAAAGCCAAAAAAGACTCTTTTGTCTCCTTTTTGGGCACAAACCTCTGATGTTTGGGGATTTTCCTGTCTCCTTTTTGGGTACAAACCTCTGGTGTTTGGGGCTTTTCCTGTCTCCTTTTTGGGCACAAACCTCTGGTGTTTGGGGATTTTCCTGTCTCCTTTTTGGGCACAAACCTCTGGTGTTTGTGGGTTAATTTTCCTGTCTCCTTTTTGGGCACAAACCTCTGGTGTTTGTGGGTTAACTTTCCTGTCTCCTTTTTGGGCACAAACCTCTGGTGTTTGGGGATTTTCCTGTCTCCTTTTTGGGCACAAACCTCTGGTGTTTGTGGGTTAATTTTCCTGTCTCCTTTTTGGGCACAAACCTCTGGTGTTTGGGGATTTTCCTGTCTCCTTTTTGGGCACAAACCTCTGGTGTTTGTGGGTTAATTTTCCTGTCTCCTTTTTGGGCACAAACCTCTGGTGTTTGTGGGTTATTTCCCTGTCTCCTTTTTGGGCACAAACCTCTGGCGTTTGGGGATTTTCCTGTCTCCTTTTTGGGCACAAACCTCTGGTGTTTGGGGATTTTCCTGTCTCCTTTTTGGGCACAAACCTCTGGTGTTTGGGGATTTTCCTGTCTCCTTTTTGGGCACAAACCTCTGGTGTTTGGGTATTTTCCTGTCTCCTTTTTGGGCACAAACCTCTGGTATTTGGGGATTTTCCCGTCTCCTTTTTGGGCACAAACCTCTGGTGTTTGGGTCTTTTCCTGTCTCCTTTTTGGGCACAAACCTCTGGTGTTTCGGGATTTTCCTGTCTCCTTTTTGGGCACAAACCTCTGGTGTTTGTGGGTTAATTTTCCTGTCTCCTTTTTGGGCACAAACCTCTGGTGTTTGGGGATTTTCCTGTCTCCTTTTTGGGCACAAACCTCTGGTGTTTGGGGATTTTATTGTCTCCTTTTTGGGCACAAACCTCTGGTGTTTGGGATTTTCCTGTCTCCTTTTTGGGCACAAACCTCTGGCGTTTGTGGGTTAATTTTCCTGTCTCCTTTTTGGGCACAAACCTCTGGCGTTTGTGGGTTAATTTTCCTGTCTCCTTTTTGGGCACAAACCTCTGGTGTTTGGGGATTTTCCTGTCTCCTTTTTGGGCACAAACCTCTGGCGTTTGTGGGTTATTTCCCTGTCTCCTTTTTGGGCACAAACCTCTGGTGTTTGGGGATTTTCCTGTCTCCTTTTTGGGCACAAACCTCTGGCGTTTGTGGGTTAATTTTCCTGTCTCCTTTTTGGGCACAAACCTCTGGCGTTTGTGGGTTAATTTTCCTGTCTCCTTTTTGGGTACAAACCTCTGGTGTTTGGGGATTTTCCTGTCTCCTTTTTGGGCACAAACCTCTGGTGTTTGGGGATTTTCCTGTCTCCTTTTTGGGCACAAACCTCTGGCGTTTGTGGGTTAATTTTCCTGTCTCCTTTTTGGGTACAAACCTCTGGTGTTTGGGGATTTTCCTGTCTCCTTTTTGGGCACAAACCTCTGGTGTTTGTGGGTTAATTTTCCTGTCTCCTTTTTGGGCACAAACCTCTGGTGTTTGGGGATTTTCCTGTCTCCTTTTTGGGCACAAACCTCTGGCGTTTGTGGGTTAATTTTCCTGTCTCCTTTTTGGGCACAAACCTCTGGCGTTTGTGCGTTAATTTTCCTGTCTCCTTTTTGGGTACAAACCTCTGGTGTTTGGGGATTTTCCTGTCTCCTTTTTGGGCACAAACCTCTGGTGTTTGGGATTTTCCTGTCTCCTTTTTGGGCACAAACCTCTGGTGTTTGTGGGTTAATTTTCCTGTCTCCTTTTTGGGCACAAACCTCTGGTGTTTGTGGGTTAATTTTCCTGTCTCCTTTTTGGGCACAAACCTCTGGTGTTTGGGGATTTTCCTGTCTCCTTTTTGGGCACAAACCTCTGGTGTTTGGGGATTTTCCTGTCTCCTTTTTGGGCACAAACCTCTGGTGTTTGGGGATTTTATTGTCTCCTTTTTGGGCACAAACCTCTGGTGTTTGTGGGTTAATTTTCCTGTCTCCTTTTTGGGCACAAACCTCTGGCGTTTGGGGCTTTTCCTGTCTCCTTTTTGGGCACAAACCTCTGGTGTTTGGGGATTTTCCTGACACCTTTTTGGGCACAAACCTCTGGTGTTTGTGGGTTAATTTTCCTGTCTCCTTTTTGGGCACAAACCTCTGGTATTTGGGGATTTTCCTGTCTCCTTTTTGGGCACAAACCTCTGGTGTTTGTGGGTTAATTTTCCTGTCTCCTTTTTGGGCACAAACCTCTGGTATTTGGGGATTTTCCTGTCTCCTTTTTGGGCACAAACCTCTGGTGTTTGTGGGTTAATTTTCCTGTCTCCTTTTTGGGCACAAACCTCTGGTATTTGGGGATTTTCCTGTCTCCTTTTTGGGCACAAACCTCTGGTGTTTGTGGGTTAATTTTCCTGTCTCCTTTTTGGGCACAAACCTCTGGCGTTTGTGGGTTAACTTTCCTGTCTCCTTTTTGGGCACAAACCTCTCGTGTTTGGGGATTTTCCTGTCTCCTTTTTGGGCACAAACCTCTGGTGTTTGGGGATTTTCCTGTCTCCTTTTTGGGCACAAACCTCTGGCGTTTGTGGGTTAATTTTCCTGTCTCCTTTTTGGGCACAAACCTCTGGTATTTGGGGATTTTCCTGTCTCCTTTTTGGGCACAAACCTCTGGTATTTGGGGATTTTCCTGTCTCCTTTTTGGGCACAAACCTCTGGTGTTTGGGGATTTTCCTGTCTCCTTTTTGGGCACAAACCTCTGGTGTTTGGGGATTTTCCTGACACCTCCCTCCCTCCTCTCCTTATCTCCCCGGCGCAGCCCCGGCTGAACCGCAGCTGATAAACCCAACGCTCCATGAGCCAAATTCGGGAGGTTTGGCCTCAAAACAGCGCTGGGGCAGAGGGAGGGACCCAAACCCCAGATCCAGCCCAGTTCCCGACCCCTCCAGCGGCTCCCACCAGGTGCAGACTCCTCCAAGCGCCGGATTTTCGGCTTTCCAGGAATTTTTCTCTCTCCTCCTTCAATGCCTGGAGGCAGCTCTGGATCTGCTCCTGCAGGGAAATAAAAAGTGAACTCGGAGGGGTTGAGAAAATTCTGGTTTCTCACCAAAATTCCCTCTATCCCTCATCTGAGATGGGAGAAACTGATTTAATAATAATAATAATAATAATAATAATAATAATAATAATAATTTTTTCAAAGGAGGAGCGAGGAGCTGAGCCGGAGCCAGCCCTGTGCCCAGGGAGGGCTGGGAGCCCCAGATAAGAGAGATTTCCCCCCAAAAAAACACTCCTGACCTCCAGAAATTTGGGTTCTGTGACAAAAAGCCGTCTTTAAAAACCCCAGGCCGATTTTTTTTAGTTGTTTATGTCTACAAGAACATTTTAGACATAATTGTAGACATTGCAGACAAAACATTGTGCCCACTTATGACTTCTTTAAGTTTATATGGAATTTTTCCAGAAGTCTTTTTGTGGCAGAAGAGAAAAGGAGCAGGAAAGAGGTTTCTAAATGAGCTGCAGCTAAACGAACAAAAAATAATTCCTATTTCTTTGAAATGAAAGAAGCAGCAAAGACGTTGAGATCAGACTAAGAACACCACCAAAGGGGTTTAAAACACCACCAGAGAGGTTTAAAACACCACCAGATTAAAAACCACCACCAAAAAGAAGCGTTTTGAAGCGTTTCCACCCACTTTGGGCAATGAAACCACCTCAAATCCAAACCCGGCCATCCCCGTTCCCCAGGGGGACAGAGGAGGTTTTCCCTGCTCCCAGTGGTGTCACCTCCTCGGATGTCACCACCCCTGGATGTCAACATTGTCTGGATGTCACCATTTCTTAGATGTCACCATTGTCTGGGTGTCACCATCCCCTGGATGTCACCACTGTCTGGGTGTCCCCGTTCCTTCGATGTCACCATCCCGTGGCTGTCCCCATTGTCCAGCATGTCCCCATCCCGAGTGTCCCCGTCCTGGCTGTCCCCAACCCCCGAGTGTCCCCATCCTGGCTGTCCCCATCCCCTGGCTGTCCCCATCCCAGAGTGGCACTGTCAGGGATGTCCCCGTCCCCTGGGTGTCCCCATCCCCTGGGTGTCCCTGTCCCGATTGTCCCCTGGCCCTCACCCGGTACTCCCGGTGTCCCCATCCCCTGGGTGTCCCTGTCCCGATTGTCCCAATCCCCTGGCCGTCCCCATCCCGAGTGTCCCCATCCTGGCTGTCCCCATCCCCTGGGTGTCCCTATCCCAGAGTGGCACTGTTAGGGATGTCCCCGTCCCCTGTCTGTCCCCATCCCCTGGGTGTCCCTGTCCCGATTGTCCCCCGGCCCTCACCCGGTACTCCCAGTGTCCCCATCCCCTGGGTGTCCCTGTCCCGAGTGTCCCTCGGCTCTCACCCGGTACTCCCGGTGTCCCCGTGCCCCGTCTGTCCCCATCCCCTGGGTGTCCCCATCCCCTGGGTGCCCCCGTCCCCCGGCTGTCCCTGTCCCGATTGTCCCCAGAGCTCTCACCCGGTACTCCCGGTGTCCCCGTCCCCTGGGTGTCCCCATCCCCTGGGTGTCCCCATCTCCTGGCTGTCCCCATCCCCTGGGTGTCCCCATCTCCTGGCTGTCCCCTGAGTGTCCCCCGGCCCTCACCCGGTACTCCCGGTGTCCCCATCTCCTGGCTGTCCCCTGAGTGTCCCCCGGCCCTCACCCGGTACTCCCGGTGTCCCCATCTCCTGGCTGTCCCCTGAGTGTCCCCCGGCCCTCACCCGGTACTCCCGGTGTCCCCATCTCCTGGCTGTCCCCGTCCTGTCTGTCCCCATCCCCTGGGTGTCCCTGTCCCGATTGTCCCCAGAGCTCTCACCCGGTACTCCCGGTGTCCCCATCCCCTGGGTGTCCCCATCCCCTGGCTGTCCCCTGAGTGTCCCCAGAGCTCTCACCCGGTACTCCCGCGCCGCCTCCTCGGCCGGCAGCACCCGGTGCTGCTCCCGGTGCTGCTCCCGGTGTCCCCATCCCCTGGGTGTCCCCGTCCCCTGGGTGTCCCCGTCCCGATTGTACCCCGGCTCTCACCCGGTACTCCCGGTGTCCCCATCCCCCTGACTGTCCCCATCCCAGAGTGGCACTGTCATGTATGTCCCTGTCCCCTGAGTGTCCCCAGGCTCTCACCCGGTACTCCTGGCTGTCCCCATCCCCTGGGTGTCCCTGTCCCGATTGTCCCCAGGCTCTCACCCGGTACTCCCGGTGTCCCCATCCTGTCTGTCCCCATCCTGTCTGTCCCCATCCCCTGGGTGTCCCTGTCCCGAGTGTCCCCCGGCCCTCACCCGGTACTCCCGCGCCGCCTCCTCGGCCGGCACCACCCGGTGCTGCTCCCGGTGCTGCTCCCGGTGTCCCCAGGTTGTCCCTATCCTCAGGGTGCCACTGTCCCGAGTGTCCCAATCCCCTGTCTGTCCCCATCCCCTGGCTGTCCCTGTCCCGATTGTCCCCCGGCCCTCACCCGGTACTCCCGGTGTCCCCATCCTGGCTGTCCCCATCCCCTGGCTGTCCCCATCCCCTGGCTGTCCCCATCCCCTGGCTGTCCCTGTCCCGATTGTCCCCTGGCCCTCACCCGGTACTCCCGGTGTCCCTGTCCTGTCTGTCCCCATCCTGGCTGTCCCCTGAGTGTCCCCCGGCCCTCACCCGGTACTCCCGCGCCGCCTCCTCGGCCGGCACCACCCGGTGCTGCTCCCGGTGCTGCTCCCGGTGTCCCCGCGCGCACTCGGGGCACAGCAGCGCCCGCTCCTCGCGGCAGAAGAGCCGCAGCGGCTCCCGGTGCCTCCCGCACACCGAGCCCGGTACCGGCACCCCCGGCGGCTCCGCCTGCAGCAGCGCCGGCAGCAGCTCCCGGGCGATGCCCGCGATGTGCCCGAGCTCCCGGCTGGGTCTCAGGCCGCCGCCGCCGCCGCCCGGGGCCGCGTCCCGGCACTGCGGGCAGCAGAGCGGCCCCGCCGCCGCCCCGGGGCCCGGCCCGCAGCGCTCCACGCAGCCCCGGCAGAAGTTGTGGCCGCAGCGCAGCGAGACGGGGTCGCGGAAGAGCTCCAGGCACACCGGGCACGAGGCGGCGGCGCGGAGCTGCTCGGCGGCGCTGGGAAACGCCATGCAGGAGGAGGAGGAGGAGGAGGGTGTGCTTCCTCCCCTGTGGGATGGAGAGAGGAGGGTGTGAGGGAGGATGGATATTGGGGATGAGGAGGAGGAGGATGAGCTTCCTCCTTCCCTTCGAGTTTTGGGACCTGGGGATGGAGAGAGGAGGGTGTGAGGGATGATGGATATTGGGGTGAGGAGGAGGATGCACGGGGAGATGGGGATTTGGGATGAGGAGGAGGAGGAGGAGAAGGGTGTGAGGGATGATGGATTTTGGGGTGAGGAGGAGGAGGAGGAGGAAGGTGTGAGGGATGACGGATTTTGGGGATGAAGAAGAGGAAGAGGAGGAGGAAGGTGTGAGGGATGATGGATTTTGGGGATGAAGAGGAGGAAGAGGAGGAGGGTGTGAGGGATGATGGATTTTGGGGATGAAGAAGAGGAGGAGGATGTGCTGGGAGCTGGGGATTTAGGAGGAGGAGGAGGAGGGTGTGCTTCCTCCCCTGTGGGCGCTGAGGATGAGGAGGAGGAGGATGAGCTTCCTCCTTCCCTTCGAGTTTTGGGACCTGGGGATGGAGAGAGGAAGGTGTGAGGGATGATGGATTTTGGGGATGAAGAAGAGGAGGAGGAAGGTGTGAGGGATGAAGGATTTTGGGGATGAAGAAGAGGAGGAGGGTGTGAGGGATGATGGATTTTGGGGATGAAGAAGAGGAGGAGGAGGATGTGAGGGATGATGGATTTTTGGGGATGAAGAAGAGGAGGAAGGTGTGAGGGATGATGGATTTTGGGGAGGAGGAGGAGGAGGGTGTGCTTCCTCCCCTGTGGGTATTGGGGAGGAGGAGGAGGAGGAGGATGAGCTTCCTCCTTCCCTTCGAGTTTTGGGACCTGGGGATGGAGAGAGGAAGGTGTGAGGGAGGATGGATTTTGGGGATGAAGAAGAGGAGGAGGGTGTGAGGGAGGATGGATTTTGGGGATGAAGAAGAGGAGGAGGAAGATGTGAAGGATAATGGATTTTGGGGATGAAGAAGAGGAGGAGGAGGATGTAAGGGAGGATGGATTTTGGGGTGAGGAGGAGGAGGATGCACAGGGAGATGGGGATTTGGGATGAAGAAGAGGAAGAGGAGGGTGTGAGGGATGATGGATTTTGGGGATGAAGAGGAGGAGGAGGAGGATGTGAAGAATGATGGATTTTTGGGGATGAAGAAGAGGAGGAGGAAGGTGTGAAGGATGATGGATTTTTGAGGATGATGAAGGAAAATTTGTCTGGAGAAGGCAGGGAGGGAAGAAGAGCTGAGATTCAAAACGACACCAAGAAAAATGAGGGAAGAAGGGCTCAGATGAGCTGAAAGTGTCGGAATGAGGGGGGGGAAAAAAGGGAAAAAATGGGAAAAAAAGGGGAAAAAAGAAACGGGAAAAGGAAAGTGTTTCTGCCCGGTTTCGAACCGGGGACCTTTCGCGTGTGAGGCGAACGTGATAACCACTACACTACAGAAACGCTGAGCGTCGGCCGCCGCGCCGGCAGGGAAAAGCGCGGCGGAAATGGGAGATTTTGGGTAAAAAGGGGGAAAATACCTGAGAGAGACCCGGGACAGAGACGGGTACAGGGAAAAGGGCGGCGGAAATGCGAGATTTTGGGTAAAAAGGGGAAAAATACCTGAGAGAGACCCGGGACAGGGAAAAGCGCGGCGGAAATGGGAGATTTTGGGTAAAAAGGGAAAAAAACAACTGAGAGAGACCCGGGACAGGGAAAAAGCGCGGAGAAAATGGGAGATTTGGGGTAAAAAGGGGGAAAAATACCTGAGAGAGACCCGGGACAGCGACAGGGACAGGGAAAAGCGCGGAGAAAACGGGAGATTTTGGTAAAAAAAGGGAAAAAATACCTGAACGGGACCGGGACAAGGACCCGGGACAGGGACAGGAACCGGGACAGGGAAAAGCGCGGAGAAAATGAGAGATTTTGGGTAAAAAGGGGAAAAAAAACCTGAGAGAGACCCGGGACAGCGTCATGGACAGGGAAAAGCGCGGCGGAAATGGGAGATTTTGGGTAAAAAGGGCAAAAATACCTGAACGGGACCGGGACAAGGGACGGGGACAGGGACAGGAACCGGGACAGGGGAAACTGCGGAGAAAATGGGAGATTTTGAGCAAAAAGGGAAAAAGTACCTCAGAGAGACCCGGGACAGGGAAAACCGCGGGGAAAAAAAAAAGGAGATTTTGGTAAAAAAGGGAAAAAATACCTGAGAGAGACCCGGGACAGGAACCGGGACACGAACCGGGACCGGGACAAGAGCTGCCCCCTAGTCCTCCAAGACCAACGAGCTGCGTGGCTAGAAAAACCCCGGCGGAAGTGGCGCGGTCTACACTTCCGCCGTTGCTCGGCAACCGGAACAACTTCCGATCACGTTGAGCAGAAGGGGCTCAACCGGAAGGCGGAAGTGCCGCGGCCTTTACCGTCTGTGGCGGAGCCGCCGCCGGGCGAGCGCGGCCGGGGGGACCCGGAGCGGGACCAGGACCTGGAAAGGAACCGGAACCGGGACCGGGGGGTTCGGAGCGTCCCGGGCCGCTCTGGGAGCGGCGGAAGCCGGTAATGCCGCGCTTCCGGTTCCACCCCGCAGTCCTCCAAGACCAACGAGTCGCGTGGCTAGGCAAACCGCGGTAACAGGAGCAACTTCCGGTCATATTGGGCGGAAGGGGCGGGGTCTGAGCCGGAAGGCGGAAGTTCCGCGGCCTTTCCCGTCTGTGGCGGAGCCGCCGCCGGGCGAGCGCGGCCCGGGAGGAACCGGAGGGAACCGGGAGGAACCGGGCGGGCACCGAGAGCACCGAGCGAGCACCGAGCGAGCACCGAGCGGCTCCTCCAGCACCCTGAGAGCGTGGGGGGACCGCGGCGGCGAGGCCCGGTGAGGAGGCCCGGTGAGGCCTAGCGGGGTCCGGTGAGGCCTAGCGAGGCCCGGTGAGGCCTGGCCCGGGCCGGGGGTGGGGGGCTGAGCCGGGAGGAGAACGAGGCAGAGGAGAGGAGGAGGAGGAGGAAGAAGAGGAGGAGGAGAAGGAGGAAGGCGGCGCCCCCCGGGCATGGCGGCGCCGTTGGCGCTGGGCGGCCCCGGTTCCCTGCGGCCGGACCCGGTGGAGACGCTGCAGGAGGAGGCGATCTGCGCCATCTGCCTCGACTACTTCGCCGACCCGGTGTCCATCGGCTGCGGGCACAATTTCTGCCGCGGCTGCATCTCCCGCCTCTGGGCCCGCGGAGGAGGCGGCGGCGGTGCCGAGCCCGGCCCGGAACGCGCCGAGCTGGGCGAGGAGGAGGAGGAAGAAGAAGAAGAAGAAGAGGAGGAAGAGCTGGAGGAGGACGAGCTGGATGTAGAGCAGGAGGAGGAGGAGGACGGCGTGGAGGAGGAGGAGGAGGAGGAGGAGGAAGATGATGATATGTGGGAAGAGGAGGAGGAGGAGGAGGAGGAGGAAGGCGAGCTGTGGGGGGACCCCGCTGAGGATGAGGAGGAGGAAGACGAGGACGAAGGCGGCGCGGCGTGGGCTGAGGGCGCGCGGGGCGGCGGGCTCTACCTGGGCTACGACGAGGACGTGATGGAGGAGGACGTGGAGGAGGAAGAGGAGGAGGCTGAGGATGAAGAAGAGGATGATGAGGAGGATGAGGATGATGAGGAGGAAGGCCCCGCCGCCTTCACCTGCCCGCAGTGCCGCAAATCCTTCTCGCAGCGCAGCTTCCGCCCCAACCTGCAGCTGGCCAACATGGTGCACATCATCCGCCAGCTGCACCCGGGGGCCCGGCACCACCCCCGGTACCACCGGAACCACCCCCGGTACCGAGCCCGCCCCCGGGGGCCCCCCCCGAGCTGTGCCCCAAGCACCGGGAGCCGCTGAAGCTCTTCTGCGAGCAGGACCTGGCGCCCATCTGCGTGGTGTGCCGCGAGGCGCGCGGGCACAAGCAGCACAGCGTGCTGCCCCTCGACGAGGCCCTGCAGGAGTGCAAGGTGCCGGTTTTGGGGGGTTTTGGGTTGGTTTTTGGGGTTTTTGGGGGTTTCAGTGGGGTTTTGGGCGGTTTAATGGGGTTTTGGGTTGGGTTTTGGGGCATTTAATGGGGTTTTGGGGGGTTTGAAGGGGTTTGGGTGATGTGCCAGGAGATGCAGGGGCACAAAGAGCACAGCGCTGCCCCTCGACGAAGTGCTCCAGGAGTGCAGGGTAGGGGGGATTTGGGGGAGTTTTGGGGGATTTAATGAGGATTTAATGGGGTTTTAATGGGGTTTTGGGGGGTTTGTTTGGGGTTTTGGGGGGTTTGAAGGGGTTTGAAGACGGTGTTGTGCCGTGAGGCGTGGGGGCACAAGCAGCACAGCGTGCTGCCCCTCGACGAGGCGCTGCAGGAGTGCAAGGTGCCGGTTGTGGGTTGGATTTTGGGGTTTTTATGGGGTTTGTTTGGGGTTTTGGGGCATTTAATGGGGATTTAATGGGGTTTTGGGGGGTTTGTTTGGGGTTTTGGGGCATTTGTTTGGGGTTTTGGGGGGTCTGAAGGGGTTTAAAGGGGTTTGGGTGATGTGTTGGGAGGCACAAAGAGCACAGCGCTGCCCCTCGACGAGGCCCTGCAGGAGTGCAAGGTGTGAAATGGGGGAGTTTTGGGTTGGTTTTTGGGGTTTTGGGGGTTTCAATGGGGTTTTGGGGGATTTAATGGGGTTTTGGGTTGGGTTTTAGGGGGTTTGTTTGGGGTTTTGGGGGGTTTGAAGGGGCTTTGAAGGGGTTTGGGTGATGTGCCAGGAGGTGCAGTGCTGCCCTTCGACGAGGCCCTGCAGGAGTGCAAGGTGTGCGGGTTTTGGGGCATTTAATGGGGTTTTAGGGGATTTAATGGGGATTTAATGGGGTTTTGGGGGATTTGATGGGGATTTAATGGGGTTTTTAGGGTGTTTTGGGGGGGTTTGAAGGGGTTTGGGTGATGTGCTGGGAGGCACAAAGAGCGCAGCGCTGCCCACTCGATGAGGTGCTGCAGGAGTGCAAGGTGCAGGGAAAAAGGGGATTTAATGGGGTTTTGGGGGATTTAATGGGGTTTTGGGGGATTTAATGGGGATTTAATGGGGTTTTGGGGGATTCAATGGGGTTTCAGTGGGGTTTTGAAGGTGTTTGGGGTGATTCTGGGGGGTTTGAAGGGGTTTGTGTGTTGTGCCGCGAGGCGCGCGGGCACAAGCAGCACAGCGTGCTGCCCCTCGACGAGGCGCTGCAGGAGTGCAAGGTACGGGGGATTTGGGGGAGTTTTGGGGCATTTAATGGGGATTTAATGGGGTTTTGAGGGGTTTGTTTGGGGTTTTGGGGCATTTGTTTGGGGTTTTGGGGGGTCTGAAGGGGTTTGAAGGGGTTTGGGTGATGTGTCGGGAGGCACAAAGAGCACAGCGCTGCCCCTCGACGAGGCCCTGCAGGAGTGCAAGGTGCCGGGGATTTGGGGGAGTTTTGGGGGATTTAATGGGGATTTAATGGGGTTTTGGGGGATTTAATGGGGTTTCAGTGGGGTTTTGAGGGTGTTTGGGGTGATTCTGGGGGGTTTGAAGGGGTTTGGGTGATGTGCCAGGAGATGCAGGGGCACAAAGAGCACAGCGTGCTGCCCCTCGACGAAGTGCTCCAGGAGTGCAAGGTAAGGGGGATTTGGGGGATTTAATGGGGATTTAATGGGGTTTTGGGAGATTTAATGGGGATTTAGTGGGGTTTTTAGGGTGTTTTGGGGGTTTTTGGGGGGTTTTGAGGGGTTTGGGGACAGTGGTGTGCCGCGAGGTGCGCGGGCACAAGCAGCACAGTGTGCTGCCCCTTGACGAGGCGCTGCAGGAGTGCAAGGTAAGGGGGATTTTGAGGGGTTTAATGGGGATTTAATGGGGTTTTGGGGGGGTTTGAAGGGGTTTCAGTGGGGTTTAATGGGGATTTAATGGGGTTTTCGGGGGTTTGTTTGGGGTTTTGGGGGGGTTTGAAGGGGTTTGAAGACGGTGTTGTGCCGCGAGGCGCATGGGCACAAGCAGCACAGCGTGCTGCCCCTCGACGAGGCCCTGCAGGAGTGCAAGGTGCCGGTTGTGGGTTGGATTTTGGGGTTTTTTATGGGGTTTGTTTGGGGTTTTGGGGCATTTAATGGGGATTTAATGGGGTTTTGGGGGGTTTGTTTGGGGTTTTGGGGCATTTGTTTGGGGTTTTGGGGGGTCTGAAGGGGTTTAAAGGGGTTTGAGGTGATGTGTTGGGAGGCACAAAGAGCACAGCGCTGCCGCTCGATGAGGCGCTGCAGGAGTGCAAGGTGGGAAATGGGGGAGTTTTGGGGCATTTAATGGGGTTTCAATGGGGTTTTGGGGCATTTAATGGGGTTTTTTACGGTGTTTAGGGGGGTTTAATGGGGTTTTGGGTTGGCTTTTGGGGTTTCAATGGGGTTTTGGGGGGTTTTGAGGGGGTTTGGGTGATGAGCCGTGAGGCACCAACAGCACAGCACAGCCCTGCCCTTCAACAAGATGCTCCAGGAGTGCAAGGTACAGGGAAAAAAAGGGGGAATTGGGGGAGTTTGGGGGTTTCTGTGGGGTTGAAATGGGCTTTGGAAAGGTTTTGGGGGAGTTTGTTTGGGGTTTTGGGGGGTTTGAAGGGGTTTGAAGGGGTTTGGGTGATGTGCCAGGAGGCGCAGCCCTGCCCCTCCATGAAGCCCTGCAGCAGTGCAAGGTGTGCGGGTTTTGGGGGAATTTTTTGGCGTTTTTTGGGGTTTTAATGGGGTGTTTGGAGTGTTTGGGATTTTTTTGGGTTTTTTTAATGGGGTTTGGGGGGTTTTCTTTGGGGTTTGGTGGGTTTTAGGAGCGATGCCGCTCGACGAGGTGCTGCAGGAATGCAAGGTGAAGGGAGAACTGTAGGTTTTTGAGGGGGTTTTAATGGGGTTTTTTGGGGTTTTAAATGGGATTTTAGGGGGTTTTTTTAATGGGGTTTTTTGGGGTTTTTAATGGGATTTTAGGGGGGGGTTTTTAATGGGATTTTTTGGGGTTTTAAATGGGATTTTAGGGGGTTTTTTAATGGGGTTTTTTGGGGTTTTAAAAGGGATTTTAGGGGTTTTTTTAATGGGGTTTTTTGGGGTTTTAAATGGGATTTTAGGGGGTTTTTAATGGGGTTTTTGGGGGTTTTAAATGGGATTTTAGGGTTTTTTTTTAATGGGGTTTTTTGGGGTTTTAAATGGGATTTTAGGGTTTTTTTAAATGGGGTTTTTTGGGGTTTTAAATGGGATTTTAGGGGTTTTCTTGGGGATTTGGGGTGGTGACTTTGGGGGAGTTTGGGGGGCTCAGTTTGGGGTTTGCACAACGTGGGGCAGCACTGCAAGGTACCAAGGGGAATTTTAGTTTTTTGGGGGAGTTTTGAGGGATTTTAGCAGTTTTGGTTTTTTTGGAGAGGGGGGTTTGAGGAGCTTTTAGGGTTTTTTGGGGGGAATTTGGGGTTTTAATGGGGTTTGAGGGGTTTTTTGAGGGGTTTTAGCCACCGGTGCTGCAGGCCTTGCAGGGTTTGGGGGGATTTGGGGTTTTTTTGGGGGGATTTGGGGTTTTTTTTGGGGGGGTTTGGGGATCTGAGCCCCTTCCCCTCCCTCAGACCAAGCTCCAGAGCCACCTGGAGCCCCTGCGGAGGCAGCTGGAGGCGGTGCTGAAGCAGAAATCCAGCGAGGAGGAGAAAATCTCCCTGCTCAGGGTGAGCCCCGTGCGGATTTATCCCTTTCCAGCCCAAAAAAAACAGTTCCAGAGCACCAAAATCCCCTTTGTCTGCCCCAATTTTCTGCCTTTCCAACCAGTGCCAGAGCACTCAAATCCCCTTTTCTCTTTGCCCCGTTTTCTGCCTTTCCAACCCCAAAAAACAGTGCCTGAGCACTAAAATCCCATTTTTCTGCCCCATTTTCTGCCTTTCCAAACCAGTTCCAGAGCACTAAAAATTCCCTTTTCTGCCCCATTTTATCCCTTTCCAGCCCAAAAAAACAGTTCCAGAGCACTCAAATTCCCTTTTCTGCCCCGTTTTATCCCTTTCCAGCCCCAAAAAAATCAGTTCCAGAGCACCAAAATTCCCTTTTTCTGCCCCATTTTATCCCTTTCCAGCCCAGAAAAAACAGTGCCAGGACACCAAAATTCCCTTTTCTGCCCCATTTTCTGCCTTTCCAACCAGTTCCAGAGCACTCAAATCCCCTTTTCTGCCCCATTTTTTGCCTTTCCAACCAGTTCCAGAGCACTAAAATTCCCTTTTCTGCCCCATTTTCTGCCTTCCCAGCCCAAAAAAACAGTTCCAGAGCACTCAAATCCCATTTTCTGCCCCATTTTATCCCTTTCCAGACCAAAAAAAAACCAGTGCCAGGACACCAAAATTCCCTTTTCTGCCCCATTTTCTGCCTTTCCAACCAGTTCCAG
This sequence comes from Calcarius lapponicus, assembly GCA_039654755.1. Taxonomy (NCBI): domain Eukaryota; kingdom Metazoa; phylum Chordata; class Aves; order Passeriformes; family Fringillidae; genus Calcarius; species Calcarius lapponicus. The sequence goes on along the minus strand of JBBFKN010000259.1, from coordinate 3,690 downwards.
AGCACCCAAAAATCCCGTTTTCTGCCCCATTTTATCCCTTTCTAGCCCAAAGAAAACAGTTCCAGAGCACTCAAATCCCATTTTCCTGCCCCATTTTTATCCCTTTCCAACCAGTGCCAGGACACCAAAATTCCCTTTTCTGCCCCATTTTATCCCTTTCCAACCAGTTTCCAGAGCAACTCCAAATTCCCTTTTCCTGCCCCATTTTATCCCTTTCCAGCCCAAAAAAAACAGTGCCAGGATACCAAAATCCCATTTTCTGCCCCATTTTCTGGCTTCCCAGCCCAAAAAAAAACAGTTCCAGAGCACTAAAATCCCATTTTCCCCCATTTTATCCCTTTCCCAGCCCAAAAAAAAAAAAGTTCCAGAGCACCAAAATCCCCCTTTCTGCCCCATTTTATCCCTTTCCAGCCCAAAAAAAAAAACAGTTCCAGGGCACTAAAATTCCCTTTTCTGCCCCATTTTCTGCCTTTCCCAACCAGTTCCAGAGCACCGAAATCCCCTTTTCTGCCCCATTTTATCCCTTTCCAGCCCAAAAAAAAAACAGTTCCAGAGCACTCAAATCCCATTTTCTGCCCCATTTTCTGCCTTTCCAACCAGTGCCAGGACACCAAAATCCCCTTTTCTGCCCCATTTATATCCCTTTCCAGTCCAAAAAAACAGTTCCAGAAGCACTAAAATCCCCTTTTCTGCCCCATTTTCTGCCTTTGCAACCAGTTCCAGAGCACTCAAATTCCCTTTTCTGCCCCATTTTCTGCCTTTCCAACGAGTTCCAGGACACCAAAATTCCCTTTTCTGCCCCATTTTATCCCTTTCCAGCCCAAAAAACAGTTCCAGAGCACTCAAATTCCCTTTTCTGCCCCATTTTATCTCTTTCTAGCAAAAAAAAAACAGTTCCAGAGCACTAAAATCCCCTTTTCTGCCCCCATTTTCTGCCTTTCCAACCAGTTCCAGAGCACTAAAATCCCCTTTTCCTGGCCCATTTTATCCCTTTCCAGCCCAAAACAACAGTTCCAGAGCACTCAAATCCCATTTTCTGCCTTTCCAACCAGTTCCAGGACACCAAAATCCCATTTTCTGCCCCATTTTATCCCTTTCTAGCAAAAACAAACAGTTTCCAGAGCACTCAAATCCCATTTTTCTGCCCCATTTTCTGCCTTTCCAACGAGTTCCAGGACACCAAAAATCCCTTTTCTGTCCCATTTTTTTCCCTTTCTAGCCAAAAAAAACCCACCAGTTCCAGAGCACCAAAATCCCCCTTTTCTGCCCCATTTTATCCCTTCCCAACTTCCATTCTCAATTCTTCATTTCTCTTCATTAAAGGGAGAAGGGCTGGAAATTGTTGTGGAGGGAGTGGAAATTTGGTGTTAAAACCCTGGAAATTGTTATTGAAGGGGTGGAAAATTCGGTGTTAAAGGGCTGGAAATCGACATCACTCCAACCCTGGGGTTGAAAAGTGGAAATTTGGGGTTAAAAGGCTGGAAATCATCACTCCAACACAAAAATTTGGCATTAAAAGGGCTGGAAATCATCACTCCAACCCTGGAAATTTGGGGTTAAAAGGCTGGAAAATCGTCACTCCAACACAAAAAATTGGTGTGAAAGGGCTGGAAATGGTCACTCCAACACAAAAATTTGGTGTTAAAAGGCTGGAAATTGCTGCTCCAACCCAGAATTTTGGTGTTAAAGGAGTGAAAATTTGGCAATAAAGGGCTGGAAATCACTGCTCCAACCCAGAATTTTGGTGTTAAAAAGGCTCTAAATCGCTGCTCCAACCCAGAATTTTGGCATTAAAGGGCTGGAAATCCTCGCTCCAACACAAAAAATTTGGTGTGAAAGGCTTGGAAATCGCTGCTCCAACCCAGAAATTTGGTGTTAAAAGGCTGGAAATGGTCACTCCAACACAAAAATTTGGTGTTAAAAGGCTGGAAATCATCACTCCAACCCAGAACTTTGTTGTTAAAGGGGTGAAAATTTGGCATTAAAAGGCTGGAAATCCTCACTCCAACACAAAAATTTGGCATTAAAAAGGCTGAAAATTGTTGCTCCAACACAGAAATTTGGCATTAAAAGGGCTGGAAATCCTCACTCCAACACAAAAATTTGGTGTGAAAGGGTTGGAAATCGTGGCTCCAGCCCTGGAAATTTGGTGTTAAAAGGCTGTAAATGGTCACTACCAACACAGAAATTTGGTGTTAAAAGGCTGGAAATCCTTAGTCCAACCAGAATTTTGGTGTTAAAAGGGTGAAAATTTGGCGTTAAAGGGCTGGAAATTGTCACTCCAAATGGAAATTTGGCATTAAAGGGCTGAAAATTGTCACTCCAACACAAAAAATTTGGCATTAAAGGGCTGAAAATCATCACTCCAACTCAGAATTTTGGTGTTAAAAGGCTGGAAACGGTCAACTCCAACATGGAAATTTGGCATTAAAGGGCTGAAAATTGTTGCTCCAACACAGAAATTTGATGTGAAAGGGCTGGAAATCCTCACTCCAACATCAAAAATTTGGCATTAAAGGGCTGGAAATTGCTGCTCCAACCCAGAATTTTGGTGTTAAAAGGGTGAAAATTTGGTGTTAAAAGGCTGGAAATGGTCACTTCAACACAAAAATTTGGCATTAAAAGGCTGGAAGTCGCTGCTCCAACGCAGAATTTTGGTGTGAAAGGGGGTGAAAATTTGGCATTAAAGGGCTGGAAATGGTCACTCTAACCCAGAACTTTGGTGTTAAAGGGGTGAAAATTTGGCAATAAAGGGCTGGAAATCATCACTCCAACCCGGAAATTTGGTATTAAAAAGTCTGGAAATGGTCACTCCAACACAAAAATTTGGTATTAAAAGGCTGGAAATGGTCACTCCAACCCAGAACTTTGGTGTTAAAAGGCTGGAAATCCTTAGTCCAACCCAGAATTTTGGTGTTAAAGGGGTGAAAATTTGGTGTTAAAAGGCTGGAAATGGTCACTCCAACACAGAAATTTGGTATTTAAAAAGCTGGAAATCCTCACTCAAACCCCGAACTTTGGTGTTAAAGGGGTGAAAAATTTGGTTTTAAAAGGCTGGAAATCGCTGCTCCAACACAAAAATTTGGTGTGAAAGGGCTGGAAATCATCACTCCAACCCAGAATTTTGGTGTTAAAAGGCTGGAAATCGCCACTCCAACGCAAAAATTTGTGTGAAAGGGCTGGATATGGTCACTCCAACACAGAAATTTGGTGTTAAAAGGCTGGAAATCCTCACTCCAACATGGAAATTTGGTGTTAAAAGGCTGGAAAATGGTCACTCCCAACACAAAAATTTGGGGTTAAAAGGCTGGAAATCATCACTCCAACCCAGAACATTTGGTGTTAAAAGGCTGGAAATCCTTAGTCCAACGCAGAATTTTGGTGTTAAAAGGGTGAAAATTTGGCGTTAAAAGCTGGAAATGGTCCACACCAACACAGAAATTGGCATTAAAGGGCTGGAAAATTGTTGCATCCAACCCTGCAAATTTGGCATTAAAAGGCTGGAAATCCTCACTCCAACACAGAGAATTTGGTGTGAAAGGGCTGGAAATGCATCACTCCAACCCAGAAACTCTGGGTTAAAAGGCTGGAATCCTTAGTCCAACACAGAATTTTGGTGTTAAAGGGGTGAAAATTTGGCGTTAAAGGGGCTGGAAATTGTCACTCCAACACAGAAATTTGGTGTTAAAG